>PRKT01001206.1:0-57285 GCA_003671525.1 Saccostrea glomerata | reverse complement strand
CCCCCCCCCCCAAAAAAAAAAAAAAACAAAACCGGAAACTCTTATTGTGAATAATGATTTCTGATCAAAATGGCATTTCGGTTACATGTAAATGTGAAGAGTTACTTTACCTAAATGGACACTGGGTCAAGAACAGTAATGAGTTGGTTAAAGTACTTGTGCATGTATTTCATCAAGATTTTTACAGTTTTTTTTTTCAAAATATTTAATATAATTTTTAACAGGCGTCCAGCTTGAGAGCTTTCTCGAAATCAAATCTGATCGATCAAACTTCAGTTTTAAAATGCGGTATTTCAAACTGTCAAGAAAAGGTAAATTACATATTATATATACGAGGGTTGATCCAAAACTTTGTGGAATATCTTCATAATTTATTTATTTATGAGTGAAAGTTGTTGAAAATTATGAATGAGATAATAGACATTGTTGAACTTTTTAAATAAAAAAATATTTAGAATATTTATGATAACGTTTCTATGGCAGTTACCATAGAAGCAGATGTTTGAAAATGCAAGGGAGACATTTACTCGTTTATTATCATTTAAATTTTTAGATACATGTACATGAAATAAAGAAAATCTGTGCTAAGTGGCATATAAAACGAAAGTTGTGTAATTGTTACAATTGCTTGAGCTCTTATAAATCTTTTTCTGAGATTTTGATTTACTGGATATTTAGTTTATCAATTGATGATTTATTTTTCATCTTGAGATTGTTAGACAACGTTAAATTTTGGTCAAATTATACGTTTTGTGACCTTTTAGGAAATTGGAACGTTGTGAATTTTTTTAGCATTGTTTCATAATAGATCTATATCTTAAATATTTTTTCCTATAGTTTTGCCTATAGTTTCCTCTCATCAATTCAGGATAAAATTTTACCAAAAAAAATCCATGAATTTTTTAATCAGCCCTTGTATATGTATATACATGTATATGTTTGATAAAGCAGGTAATATTTCATTGAAAGTTTGATAAATTTTGGAGAAAAAAACATTTATCCGGTTTCCGTAATATTTTTTCATAAATATAATCAAATCTTTGAGACAAAAAAACATTTTTAGAGAACTGTTCGTATATTGTAGGCAGCGACCTTCTCTCTTGATACATGTGGTCATGTTGTTTGCACACGCTGTTTAGTAAAGTCAAGAACTTCCCAGGATAACACCAATATTTGTGTCTGTCCATTGTGTAAAAACTATCGTTACCCTGCATGGATTGAGTTTGATACACTTTTTAGAAAAGGTTTTTACTATTTGTTTCACAAAAGGTAAACGAATTTAACAATGTCTTTTCAAGCTAAATATTTATAATCTACCGAAAGCTGGTAGTAATTAACTACCTTAAAAAAGGTACAAAGGCGAACAGTTGGTCAAATACATGTATAATCACTTATTTTGTTTTTCTTTTCATAATCAAAGAATTACTGTGGAGCATGCTTGTGTGAAAAGGTCTGTATAATTCATGTAAATTTATCTATTGTTTAAGTAGAATTTTTTAGCGCGGATTTAATTTTGGCATTATTAGCGAGGGTGCTGACATCGCTAAAGTTTAATATCTCTAATAATAGATTGCGTATTATTTGTAACAGCTTCTTTAGTTAGCATTTTGAAATCGCTAAATTTACTTCTCGCTAAAAATTAATACCAGATGTTAAGTAGAAATCTTTAAATTTGCGTCTCGCTAAAATTTCTCCTTTTACCATATCTATGACAGCTCAATAACACAATGTTTTCTCAAAGTAAATTTTAATGGTGTCATACCTAACCTTTATTTGGCTTTGAACGAGTGCTTGTTCCGGTAAAACCATGAACAGAGCGTTTTCCTTTTAAAAAAAAAATCGCGCATGAAAATCTAGAATAAAAACCTCTCACAGGTTTATGGTGCCACTTTAATTCTCGAATGACACATGACCAAATACATGTACAACTATCAACCAATGAATTTGTCAGCAAAGGATTATAATATAATAAGTAACGTTGCATTTTGACCTCTATGATTTCATGTGAAACCGCGTTAATAAAGTCAAATATTGTGTTAATTTAAAAATATGTCTAATAAAAAAATGATATATAAATCCTTGCACAATAAATACAGAGCCCAAATAATGTTGAAAGGGAGCACTGATAATTATTTTTCATGGTAAACAACATGATTAAACTTGTCAATCCATGTACGTGAATGTACCTTATACATGTATGTTAACTTTAAAAATATTGAGAAGCTTCACGGACTCTTACAACATGTATTGAAGTTTGGGAAATAAAAGATACAATCAAAAGTAACTAATGTATAAAAATAGTTAAAGTTTTTTATATTGTTCTTTTGCAGGCAATTTTTAAGTCAAACTGTGGTCATTTGTTTTGCGGCAGCTGCTTAGAGATATTGGCGTCTACACCATTGCCTGTATGTAATGTTCTTGAATGCCAAGAACAATTACCGTCGGCTGAACTAAAAGGGTGTTTGAAGCAAAAGATGGACATACTGGTACTATAGAAGAGAATATATTACTTTATATATATATTTCATCAAGAAAGCCCCTTTTGTTAGACAGCGTAAACAATGTTTTCATTGTTTTAAAAAAAAGAAATTAATTCAAATGTGTTAATTGAATTAAAAGAAATAAATGAAAAGAAAAATATAATTAATAGAAAAATAAAAATGGTAGACCTTTTTTTCCTTATTTTCAACAAGTTTTCGTTTCTGTATCACATGCTTTACTTAAAATTAGAATTGTTTTCGTTTAAAGGTTTGGCGAACGTTTGAAATTTCAAACAAGCAGGAAAAATGCGATGAATTATGTGGGAATCGAGTAAGTTTTAAGTATAGTTAATTAAAATAAAATAATGATTTGAATAAGTAACACGACGTTTTTATATTTTTGAACTATATAAAAATAAAAGCAAGTAAAAATATAGTCTTTATTTGAAAAGCTCATTTCTTATCATATTTAAAGGAACTGCTTAATTCTGCAAGTGATAATCCACTTTATACTCATAGCACAATTTCTAAGGAGGAAATCGTCAGAATCATAAGTCAGATTGTGAATATATTTAATCTTTCCATCAACCAAAATGAATTCGAATTACCATATCTTTCTAAGATTTTAAAAATAAAGACACGCACATTGGTTCCAGTAAATGTTCTATTAAGGCTCGTTCCTTACTCCTTACTAAGATATAAACAGCAGCCAAAGAGAAACTTGATGAGTACTGTGCAACAATATTTTGGAAAGGTGGTATAAATCGGATGTGAATAATAAAAACTACATGGCATTTTCAGAAAAAAATGACATCATAGAAGACTTTCGGTACTCTACCAATTAATCTTTATTATTAACATGATAACATTATTAATTTTTTAATCGTTATCTTTCTTACTTATGCAACAATTTACCCTTATCAAAGGTATCACTTAGACTTTTAAAACTATCCCAAATATATCTATAAAATCTGCAAATTTAAATAAAGTATAACTAGATTTATTTTTGGCAAATGATCTGTCATTCAATATGTTTACAAATATACTAGAAAGATAAACTCTTGTAATATTGGGTCAAATTGCTTATAACATTCAGTACTGCTATTTACATGCATAACGGTTTAGTACATGCAACACATGGTTGTTTATTATGCATATTAAGTTAAACAGAAAATAAAAGTAAAGTGTATTTCTACATTGCAGGCAGTAGTGAAAGTTAAGAGCTGTTCACACTGTTATTGTTTTCCCTGTGCCGACCTGAAACTTCTCAAAAATGAAAAAGGCACCAGTGAAGATATTGCCTGTCTAGAGCGGACTTGCTGTAACACTTGGATACCAAAGCAACTTTTGGAATTTTTTCTAAAGATGTTCAAAGAAATTCCAGTGATGGTTGGCGTTTACTGCCTTATACTACATCAAATAAAGAAGACATTACCTCATTCATTTATTGCTATCCTTCCTATTGTTTGGCTAATTATTTATGCAGAATGCAGGACCTATATCCTGCTTAATTTATTTACAATGTAACTGTCTATTAACTATGTAACTAATTATGTTTTAGACTGCAGTTTCAATCAAAGTGAGCGATGAGAAATGTTACAATAAGAAATGCAATGATGGAAGCATAAAAACGGTAAACAATAGCATGAAAATTTCTTTTGAAAGATATTTATGCAATGTATTTTGCTTTAAAATATGGCATTGTTTATAAAATTGATATTTTATTCGATGCCTTTCCTCAGTATTAAACTCACCTAACTAAGGCAATGATTTAAGTTATCTTTTCATATATGAGTTCATTTGTCTCAATCTGTCTGTCGTGTATTTAATGCCCCAGTAAACAAAGATTTGATGTAATATAGTTTTTGTCCTGTTCGTCAGTCCGTTCGTCTAACTTTCTGCCAGTCAATTTATCTGTTCCTCTAAATATAAATAAAATTTTAACCTAGATTTTGACTGGTTAGGGTTATCGCTTTCATATTTCAAAGGTGTATTCCTTGTGAAAAAAAAAATTCTCTAGAAACCAAATTTGACCTCTTGACTTGGAGTTTACCCCACTTAAAAAATAACCCTGGCCATAACTATCGAACCGCTGGTGCGAGATATTTCATACTTCACAGGTATATTCATTTTGACAAGACCTTTTGATTGGAATAGATATTTTTTTTAAACCTTGTGACCTTAACCCTAGAGTTTTAACCACTTTTAAACAATTAACGCTATGGGTTTCTGATTTCACATAGTATTCCTGCTGAAAATCTCCCACCTCTTGATACCAACAATTTTAACTGTTTGACCTTGACTTTTGAGTTTGACTCCAACCTTCACCATGAGCTACCATACGGAGACTTCAATGTTTCACAAACACATCTTGTTTTTTATATGAATTTCGAAACCTGTAAAACCACAAATTTTTACATCAGGTTTGTTCATGACATGCGCTGTGGGTAAATTTGGGACATAATAATTGGTCAACATTTGACAATGGAATATACTCCGGTAAAGTCAAACGTTTAGATATTCTAAAGACCGGGGGGGGGGATGTTAAAATCAAACAGATTAAAAGCAGCTTTTTATATTACATGTATGTACTGTTTATTCAAATTCCTTTAAATCTTGATTCCTTAAGCTTACAATGGGTCAAAATTGCCATTTAATTTCTTTCATTCATAGTGTTGTATAATTATGTAAAACAAAATAATTTTAGTAACAATTGAACTTAAACGATTTATAATATTTCGCTAGAATTAATAGTTTATGTATTTTTTCATGGCTTTAAACTTGCAATGAATTTAAAATATCCAGACTTTATCAAAAGATGATATCATGGGTTGTCAACTGTTAATAACACAAACTTTTGCCAAAATAACTATGACAGAGGCTTAAGAAAGCCAAAACAAACTGTGCTTGCTGGTTTTAGTACAAATTATTTAAAAAAAATGAAATATTTGGAGTTTAGGCAAGATCTTATGAATATTAATGAGACGTAAATCACGTGGGAGCAATCTCATGAATAAGATGAACATCATTTCTCCATATGACGTGTTTTTAATCATCTGTTGAAAGCAACATCGAAATATTAATTTTCAATTAAGAATACGCGGTGTATAGTGTGGCTTCTGGATACAAATGCTGAACAATAAATATTTGATAAAAATTATAAAGCACCAATCAGATATTAAATAAACGGAAATGTTTAGTAGGAATAAACTTCGAATTTTCTCCATTTCCATTGCTACCTGTGATGAGCTTTTAAAAACAATACTTTGAAAGTATTCAATTTTTATTTTTAGATTAGGTTAAGGAACAAATCTTGTTCCTTTCTGCATG
This sequence comes from Saccostrea glomerata, assembly GCA_003671525.1. NCBI lineage: Eukaryota > Metazoa > Mollusca > Bivalvia > Ostreida > Ostreidae > Saccostrea > Saccostrea glomerata. The sequence continues at coordinate 51,475 of PRKT01001206.1, read as the reverse complement.
CCTTTTGCATAAATTGTTTTGAAGAAAAGTTAAGATGTTCTGATGTTGTGAGTGAACCGTACATGCAGTCGAACTGTATTGAGAATTTAATTATCTGCGATTGTCCTTGCTGTAAATCAAGAACACCAGTGAAATGCTTCAAAGCTGTCATAGATGTGATTAAAGGACAAGACTGGACGGTAAATAACTTTTATATATTTTTCCTCCGAGCATTAAAACTCCCTTTGCTACTGTATTAAATGATGTTATACTTTCCTTTCCAGAAAGAAATATTCTTGAGAAAAGCAGTTTTTCAAGAAGTGTGTGATCAGTGTAAAAATGCTGAGGTATGTATATGGATATATTGAAACCCCAAGGCGTCATTTACGGTTTTAATTGCATCACCAGGGGTATAAAAAGTCAAAACAAAAAAAAACAAAATACATATATATATTATGTTGTCGTGTAATTTTTTTCTCATTCTGTGTCAATAGGCTTTCGTCACCTGCATGCATTGTTCACATGGATACTGTTTTGATTGTGTGAAAGATATATCCGAAAGAAGAGATAAAGAGTATCATGTCTGTGATGTGGCATACTGCATGTGTCGTGTTCCAATTGCAGTTTTTCAGGGATTCTTGATAAGGACATTGAAAAATGAGGTGTGATTCTCATTTTTTTGTAAAGTGACTTTTAATTTTTTTTTTTTTCAATTTTCAAAATATTAAACGAGAGTTCATTTGAAAAAAAAAAATAACAATATGTTTTTCTATGTTGCAGACGAATTTAGATTTCAACGACCAGAGAATTGAGCAAATTGGTAAGTTAAAAAAATTTGATAAAATACTAAAAAAAGAACATGGTATGATTATTTTTCTGTTTATTATATATATATATATATTTTTACCATTGTACGTCGAAAATAATCTGCAATGTTCAATGGAAGGCGGGTTGTGGGAAAAGGGTTTCATACCAAGCATACGGTTGAGTTTGTTTATATAAGGTTCTCAAGGATGTGATGAGAGTACAATAGCATAGGTGTCAGAGTAATTCAAGAGTATCTGCAGTTCATGAATCACAGAATTGCAGTGCTATTTTCTCTCAAAAAAGTATGGGCATGTTGACTTAGGTGAGTGCTATGAACTAAGACTCAGATAAATGTTTTGAACTAGAAATAAGATGATTGCTATGAACCATGACCCTCGCCCATTTTCTTTTCTTAATGAGCCTCAAGTTTTTGTCACAATCTTCACACCTTCCTAAGGGCAAAACTTTTGAATTAAACCACATCATGTGATGTATTACCCTATGTGTATTACATATCTCTTAAATGGAAAATTAATAGTAGAAAAAAGTTTAAAATAAATCGATTGACTTAAGTTTTGCTGATGTATTTTGTTGATGTATATTGTGGCCTATTACTCTGACTTACATGTTAATCGTCGACATAAGATTTATTTTACCTTTAAAAAAATTGAATTAAAAATATTTTTCTTCCTTGATTAAGATATAGTAAATGAGTGTTTTTGCATGTGATTTAATGTAGATAAACCAAATATCTCATTGGAGATGTCGGTCGACAAAAGGAATTGCATGTTATTTTTGAATGCTGAAATAGAAACAAAATCTGATGTCAAAATGCATGAGTGGATGAAGGATGACAAACCTTTGAAAATGAATGACGGGATAAAATATGAGGAAGAAGGAACGTTTACAAATTTACCACAATTGAAAATATCTAGTATCGGAAAAGAAGACGAAGGAAAATACAGACTCGCCGTGGAAAATGCTTATTACACGGCATCAAGTAACTGTGTTGAATTCTGTGTTGAGAAAGGTGTGGTGGATTTATTGATTTATCATTTCTATTTTGTTATTCGCCCTTTTCCTCATGAATAATCAAATTAAAGATTTAGGATTGAATATACGCTGTAAAAAAATAAGATCACATTCATTACGAATAACTTCTTTACTGGTATAATATCCTCTTTATTTGGGCAGCTTTTCCATCAGTGTCGATAAGGACAGAATTTGGCGATAATCATCAACGAGGGATTATAATTGTAGATATAATCACAGAATGGCCGGTTGAACGTGTACATTGGCTTTACAATGGAAGAAAAATCCGTCTTTCTGATGTCGGGAAAAAATACATTGAAAATAAAAGTTCGGACCAAGAAAACCAGAGGATATTAAGCATAAACGACTTTCGGAGACAAGACGAAGGTTCATACTCATGTGAGGTGGAAACTCTCGGAGGCAAAGGAAAAAGTGCATCCATTTTAATGAAAATTCCAAGAGGTTTTTATATTTAATTAAGTACACAGTCAAAGTATATATTAGTTCTTCGCTGAAATTGGTCAGCTGTTCATAAAATTATATCATACTACTATCGTAAAATATTAGAAATTGAATTAATACATGTACTAGTATTTTAAAAATATGTGTTATTTTAAAATTTTTATTCTTACTGAACTACTTTAACATTACAGTTGTCCCGAGTGTGTCTTTGTCACTTACCTTCAATGAAAAGAACCGTTCCTTGCTTCTTTGTGCAGAGATTCTGTCTAATCTCAAAATCAAAGCACCCAAGTGGATGAAGGATGGAAAGCAGATATGTTTGAACAAACAACCTGAAAAGTATTTGGAAAGCCGACATCTTCTGACTAAACCAAGTCTGACAATATTTGATATTGGAAAAGCTGACGAAGGAATGTACAGAGTTTCAATTGAAAATGAATATGGACCAGGAATAAGCGAGCCTAAAGTCTTTCGAATTCCTAAAGGTATGACCTTTTTATTTTAAAAAGTCTTAATTTTTACCTTCGGTTATGAATTCGACATACATGTATTGTGAAAGAAGGAGTGCTCTGCCGAGAAGAACTTGTATAAAGATTTCTCATACAGGAATTGATGCAATGAAAGATTAGAAAATGTTAAATAAACAAACATACATGTAAATCTATATTTTACATTCAATTTTTTTAAGCTTAGACGGCATATGAATTGCTCGATACTTTTAGTTAATAATTGCTAAATTTCAAAGAACACTAAAGAATAAACAAAAGTCAATGAATTACATCATGATGTATTTAAATATACATAAAGGGTCAATAAGTATAGGCTAGGAAATTATTGAATTGTGAGGGCTTTACAATCAACATTCTTTCTCTTCTAATAAAGAGCATTATATCAGTGCTGTTCTGAAATTAATGAGACTTTTACTTTTACTCCATAAAGGACAGAGATAAATTAAATTAAATTCGTTAACAGTTCAAACAAAAGCGAGTTAAATAATCCAAAAAAATGCTAATGTATAGGATAATTAGAAATTATTACAAAAATCAAACTGTTTATTTTCTGAAACGATTCTTTAGAATAAAAAAATATGTGCTATATCTACACTTGTGTTAATGTTTCATGTATCATACATACAGGATAATTTTATACCATGCAGTGCCGATTGATGCAACGCGGGTCAACGTTCTTAATTCCGGTAAAAATTGATGGTCTTCCAGATCGTTCGATTTTACTTCAGTTGAATGAAATAACGAACCCTTCGACATGTTTTTCCTGTTATTATTATTTCAGCAGGTTGGTCAGTTTAAAAAAAAGTTGTACCTAGCGCCACACAAAATTTTAGGTCTCTCGCTGCTCCGCCTTGTCGTCAAATTTTACTTGTCGCCAATATCATATTTCTTTATCGTGCTTAATTTTTAAAAATAATATCCATATTCCTTGTCAGAAATCTAACAAACTTGCACAGCATGATGTCAAAATAAAATTGGAAAATGATATACATAAATTGAATCATTTTCGCTCTCATTATTGGTCCACCAGGGGTTGTACCTTGGAGTTACATATTTTTAATATCTGAGTTCGTGACTGTGCCGGGAACCCCTACCCTTGACACATTTATTTACCGTTGAGGAGAAGAAATTTAATTTTTGTAAATTATATCTTGCTTTTACATGTATGAATTCTTAATGTTTGTCAAACGTACAGTGTATGTGCAAAGTTTCACCGAAAGACGTTCATTACAAAGAAAAATATACACAGTGTATCTTTTATTTCCGAACAGCCATCATACAATTTTTTGACCCAAAGTAATATCTCACTTGTTTTGAAATCGCAATATATGTTATCAATATTTTACTTTCTTATTCTTTATCGACTTTTTTCTAAGTTTTTGAATGCCCTTTTAAAATAGTTTTTTTCGGCCACTGTAAGACAATAATGTTATCGCTTTCGTTATGATGATTTTTTCAGTTCATCCGCATTTTAAACCCCTCAAGTCTTTCTGTTTGATAATCGCATATGCCATTTTGTTAAAACGCATCTAGTTTTGGGTTATTTATTTGGTAAATATTATTTGAACTTTGCCAAAATAGTAACTCTAATTTAATTTCTTTTTGTGCTTTTCAATGAAATAATTATTTATGTAAAGTCTAAAAAAAAAAGGTAAAGTCTGTAATAGACTGCAATGAGATGTATTGAACATGCCTTCGTCATTATAACATTATAAATTATTGTTTCCATGCAGATCCGCCCAAAATTATACTCTCATTCTTCCATGATATTCATGAAAAGTGTTTCACTGTGGTGGCAGAGATTGATTCAAAGTGGCCTATCCTTATAACAAAATGGCAAAAAGACGAAATTGATCTTATACTTTTTCAAAATATGAGAGAAGAAGTTTTTGACAGTACTCATCGGACCCTTGTTATCAAAAACTATACGGCGAAAGATATAGGAAGATACAAATTTATTGCAGAAAGTGTAGCAGGGCGAGGCGAAAGTACGGAGATTGAATTAAAAATCCCGGATGGTAAGACCAGTTTCTCTCGTAATATATTCAAAAGCACAGTGAAACACGTCTGATAAATTTCAATAAAAATAATTAATTATCATACTGGAATTTTTTTTTTACAAGAAATCATCATAATATTGTAGTTTGATAACCGGTAAATGTAGTTTATATTAGGTATATTTATATTTCCTGGCATATGCAATTCATCATACTTGTAATATCATGAGATGAAGATACTGACCAAAAGGTATGTGACCATATATTAATAAAACATACATTTGCTTCAGTTCTACCCAAGGTAACGATGGAAATGTTTGTCTTGAAAAAGGAAGAAAAACTAAAATTTTTGACGATTATCTATTCCGAATCACCACTTAAAGATGTTCGGTGGCTAGCAAACGACAAATTTATTGACGAGAGAAGGTTATTAAAATACAGGGTAGAAAAAGATGGAAACGAATATACATTGTATGTAAACGATGTTACACAAGATGATGAAGGTTTATACAGGGCTGTTGTAGAGAACAGAGCTGGGACCAACTCTAGTCAACCAATCACGTTTAATTTCTCCAGCGGTAATCTATATATACATATATGTTTTTACATCTAGATCGTTGAACATTAAACGAACAAAAAAAGGACAATTATATCTTATACATTTTTTTGTGATTTTAGAAACTCCTAAAGTTTCTCTCACACAAAGTGTGGAGAAGCATACTGTCAAATTGAACGGATTTGTAGAATCATCTTGGCCAATTAAAAAGATTATATGGCAGAAGGATGGATTAAATCTACCGAAATTGGCTGGAAAATATGATGTCATCGGAACCAAGTTGAGGATAAATAAAATAACAAAGCAAGATGAAGGACTTTACAGACTCTGTGTACAAAGTACTGCGGGACTGGAGAAAAGTACACAGATTCGAATATCGATGGAAACTGAACCAGGTAATTTATAGCATTTATAGCAATTTTCCCTATTTCATTTTGTAATGTATTATGGTTGGTACGCTTTTATTACAAGAAAAGAATGTACATCCAACATGTACATGTACATGAGATAAACATAGCAGGTTTGGCAAAACCTTGTGCATAAAGTAGATTCAATTTACTCCTTTGAAAAAAAAAAATGCTGTCAATGATTTGCATTTGCTATCAACTTCTGTGAAATAGACATTGAGAGCATTACTGCACATGTTGGTCCAATTGAGCGTATTATTTTGCTGGAATAAAAAAAAACTCATATTTGCATAGTTACAAGCCAAGTCAGGGGGATATATTTGTGCTATTAAACTCCTTCTGTTTTATATACATTATCAAGGAAGCTGTACTGACAACAGAAATTCAAATCAAACTACACACAGAAATCAAGCTCGAACAAACTCCAACACAAAAGTGGAACAAGATACTGTTCAAGCTATGCAAAGTTACCTAGTAAAGGTGAATTTTAATAAAAAGAATCAGAAATAGAAAAGAAGTCATTCAATATATGTAAATAGAATTAATTTCAAAGTACGTACATTTAGTAAAAAAAACGCACAAAAAGTATTTATGATCAAATATACATGTGTTTCAGATTCATCGACCATACACCCATCGAGTCAGATGTGAAATTTGCAATAAAACTGTAAGTCCTTGATTGAATCACCACGCTTAAAAAATCCTGGTTTTCCTACCCTAGACACACAGTCACACACACACTAACGCACCCTCACAAACATAACCTAACAGAGAGAGTAAACATTTGCATATTTTACATATTTGTTATTGAATATATTGTTTATTTGACGTCACTCTCAAAAATGGTTCAATCATATGGAGACGCCACCACTTGCCGGTGGAGACCTACAGTTTTTGCCCTATACTCGTCACTTAGTGCCAGTGAGCAGTGAAGAGGTCTTCTTGTGCCAGCAACTACTGCATTAATGCAACACGGGACCTCGGTTTTTACGGTCTCATCCGAAAGGCCAGCCTCCACGTCCTACAACGGGATCTGAAACTACGACATAAGTAGCTCCGTACTTCGCTACTGTAAACCAGACGCTCTTCTCAATGTGCCACGCGGGCGACTTGTTAATAGATATATTAAAAAAGATATTTTATTTAGAAAATCATCAAACCGTATGTTTCATAAATATATAATTTAAAATAACGAGTCAATAATGGTTGAATACTAAATTATTAAACTTATCATTTCTTAGGCTAATACAACTTTTGAAAAGTGCACACATTCGTATTGCTTGGAATGTCTTCAATGTGTTGCTGGGACATGTACAACATCAACTATAAAATGTCCTAGGGCTGGTGAATGTTCTTCGTATATTACAGTAGACACATTTGCCGGTTTTTTGAAAATTCCATATATGCTTAATTTAGAGGTAAGTTAAACTACAAATCCATTGGAAAGTAAATGTAATAATTTAAGATATCATCAAACCACTTACGGGCCTGCTAGCTTCCTAGCTTAAGGGACGGATATTCCTTGATTCCGTGACTTTCTACACAACTTTTGTTCTGTATGTTTTAACAAATTGTTTAAAGGTAGAGAGATTTTTATTTAAAGCGACTGTCCCCTTATCCTGATATCAAATGAATGAATTTGTAGTTTTATTCACATTTTATTATACATGTATATAATTTTACACATTCGTCAATATTTACAGGAAGAGAGATAATATAAAGAAAGTTTTATAAATGTTGTCTTTTTTCGGACCATAGCAAGCTCCAATTTCCGGCGTTTTCGGGGAAAATGATATGCGTTAGGCCTATCTAAGAAAATATAGATTATAAATCCAGAAATCCAGAAAGAAAACAATATTATCATATTAGTTCATGTTGAATTAATTTTTCAATTATTTAATTGCATATATTTTGCCTTGCTTTAAATGTTATACAACAGTGAACACTACGACAAGTTAGTCGCTTTATAGACCACTTGCACCTGTGGCGGTATAATCATGAGAATTTGCATTTAGAAATGGATGTTTCTTGTGAAAACAGGATGGCCGATAGCGGAATGCGAATTTGGCGTTAAAGTGTTTTATTTAGATATAAGAGCTTCTTGGAAAATCATGGCGCTATAGCGAGAAAACCGACGAATTGAACGGCGATAATTCGAAAATTGAATACAATTATGTAAATATGTTAAAAGACATATAAAACTTCGATATATATATATATATATATATATATATATATATATATATATATATATATATATATATATATATATATATATATATATATATATATATATAAAATTTATTTTCCTTCTATAGATGCCACTGTATTTTGAAGTTTCTCTCGGAAAATGCATATGTAGTGGGTGCTATAATGAGGTAAAGTTATAGTAAATCAAAGTTTATTTCGGGTTGAGTCGATCGAGGGCTCAAGTAGGCTTTTATGATCGAAATTAGGCCACTTTGTGTTATTGTCGTCATTGTCGTGATTTTTTTTTAATTTAGACTTTCTCAAGAATCACTGGACCAATTTCAGACAAATTGCCAAAAGGTGCTATAAGTTATAGGGAATTCAATTTTGTACAAATGAAGGCCAAATCTTCTTCCCAGAGGAAATAATCAATATTTCAAATGAAATTTTCTAAAGAACCAATGTTCTCGAAAATATGATACCTATGTGAAATCAACCTCAGGTAGTAAATATCAGAATTTGTTTAAATCATTACCCCTGGTGCCACATTGACGATCAAATATTAACATATGAATAGATAGGGACAATTTTGTAGTCTTCTTTTCGAGAAGGATATGGAGATAACGAACAGTATTCAAAATCAAAGTCCATAAAACAATACCAAATAGGAGCAGAGCAAACACGGACCTCCGAAACATCAGATGTGGGATCAGGTGCCATGGAAGAGTGAGCATCCCCTGTTGACCGGTCAACTTACCGTGTGCTCCTAGTCATGATCAGGTAATAACGGGAAAATTCGAAGATAGTTTCACTATTTAGAATCAGCTTTAGATGACAGAAAGGTAGGTATAATTACACATTTATGCAATTAAATAATATCTATCTTTAAAGATATTCAGGCAGTCTGCATGCCTATCTTTAAAGATACTCAGACAGTGTAGATTTATATTTGTTAAAATCTTGATTCTTTGGGAAGGGTTGGGTCCAACGGATGGTCAAATTTTCATGTAGAAATACACTAGCAAAACTTTTAGAAATGTTATTCTTAAGAACAACAAAGCTTTGATTGGTCATCATTATACTTTTCAATTCTGAACAGATTAATGTTTTGCTTTTTCTAGCCGACATGCTCATGAGAGCGATGCGACCCTTGGAACTCTTGTATTATAATGTTACTATTAATTCGATATTTCTTTTAGTCAGATTGTTTATGAAAGTTTAAAGTAAGAGGTCAATGTAAATTTCTATTGATACAGTGCATATTGGTCGTTGTCTTATATAATGCTCGTAGGTATGGAATTAATTATATTTGGTTGAACATTTTCAGTTCTTATAAGTAAGATGCGTTACTATATTAAATAGGGTGTAATAAGAATGACCAATTGTTTCCATTCCTTGTGTTTGCCATGTCTTTGGAAATGCAGCATATTGACCAAATGTCCTGGGTCTACTTGTCTAAACAAAGAGATTCCACCCCAAAGATATTTTCACTATTTAGAATCAGCTTTAGATGACAGAAAGGTAGGTATAATTATACATTTATACAAGTAAATAATGTCAATCTTTAAAGATATTCTAACGTATTGTTAGGTAATATCATACCTTGATACAACGCTGATTTTCAAATGTACATATGCAATATTGATCATCTCTGTTTCAAATTCATTTATTCTCACATTCTAATGTTAATTAATGCTAAGTTTCTTTAATAAAGATGAACAGTCAAATTAACTTTGATCATGTTGTTAATGTTTTAAAATAGTTTATTTTCTTTAATGTGCGTAGTTGATACCCGCTGTGACAACGAAACTCGTTTATGTTTTTGGAAGTGAAACACTGTCATGGAAATGTTTGGCGAATTTGTATAACTAGTGTAGTGGTTGTCAAAGATCAAATCAGAAACAAATTAGAATATGCCTTCGCCAAACTTCCCTTATAAAACACTAAAAATAGTATCTATACTGAGATTATTTTTAGCAACCTGCCTTCTTACTTGATGTGAAGAAAATTTATCCAGTGGATAGTCTGATAGAAAATACCAAATGCTCTACATGCATTGAGAAGGTACTTGTATTAATGCTAAGATTTAAAAAATAAAAATGAAGAATTTGGTGCCAACATATTTATATTTCTTTGTTCATCTTAGTTATTTGACCAAATATACGTGTACATAAACATTAACTCATATGAAAATTTACCCACAGTACGAGGGTTGTTCGAAAATTATTGAGACATTGTGTGTATTTTGCTTTCAAATGAACGTCTTTCGGTGAAATGTTGCATATACGTTTGACACACACTTAGAATAATAAAAGCAACAAATATTTTACAGATATGAAATATTTTCTGTACAATGCTACATAAATGCGTCAGTAGTAGGGTTACCCGGAGCAGTCGAAAAATATGTAACAACAACATTCTAACTCTTCGTAGACCATAACAAGAGAGAAAATAATTCAGTTTATGTCTATAATTTTTCAGTTTTATTTCAATTTTATGTTGTGCAACTTTGTTAGAATTTTGATCACAAATACGGAGAGCATTAAAAAATTAAGCGCGGTATAGAAATCTGCAAAGAACGAAAAAATGGATTTTGACGTCAAGGGCGGAGCAGCCAGCATACCTAAATTTTTGTGTATCGCAATGTAGAAATCTTTTCCAGACTGGACGACCTGCTAAAACAATAACAACGAGAAAAAAATAATGTGTTTTTTTTAAATTTCGTTGATATACATTTTTTTGTTAAATAATTCAACCAGAGTAAAATCAAAAGCTCCGGACAACCATCAGTTATTACGTACGATATTAATATCGTTACGATATTTATTTCGTTGACCCGTGTTGAATAAATCGGCACTGCATGATTCTAAGAAATCCTTTCCAACAAATGAAAACTTTACACTGTGGTTGAAACGACATACAATTTTAAAGAATAGTTTGAGAAAGTGACTGTTTAATTTAATTTTTATAAAGTTATAAGTAATAACAAAGAAGGAAAAGTATTAAACCCTTTGCGATCGTTTTACATGCGAAACCATTTCCGACAGAAGTGACGTTAAATGACGTAGCGATGCTGCTCCGGGTCGATAGACATATGCATGTTTATCATTTCACCGAAACTTTTCTTATTATCATAGGAATTCGAAATTTTGCCTAATGATTTAATTCTTTCTTTATAAAATGTTGATAAATTTTCATGAAATTATCTCCGACCTTTATGGAGTAAATGTAATTGTCTCAATAATTTCCGAACAGCCCTCGTATGTATGTTTTTCAAAAGATAAGTCCCTAACAGTCAAATTGTTTGTATTCTTTACAGGCGAGCTTTGAGATAATCCGATGCACTCATAAGTTTTGTGACCGATGTTATGAAAGGAGTCAAGAGATACGTGGAGTGCCATTTCTTATCAGAAAATGTGCCGTTAATGGATGTCATGAATTGTACCCATTCCCCCACGAGCAAACAAAATCTTTAAAGAATGTGGAACTGTCTGAAAAAATTGTACATACCCTGCTGGTTTTACAGTACAAAAAGATATATAATTCAATAAAATTGATAAATATAGGATCTCCTATGATTTTTACTCAACGAGTTGTGTGATTTTTATCCCTGAGCCTTGGCAAGGGGATGCAAACACACAACTAGTTGGATAAAAATCATATCCAACTACAAACCATGGGGAATTCTTTCTATCCCATGTTTATTACTTCACAACCGATTTTTTACACTTCTTTATACAGGACTCCTCTTTATTTTACTTCATCACTGTAACACAAAATCCATTATGACGTCATAACTGCAGTTAATTATGGGATATGAAAACGATATCACATGAGCTTTATCCACGGGATAAAGAGGAAAACATGGGATACACATGTAACAGCTGCTATCCTATTGTGCGTTATTTTGACACAATGAAAATGTTCGACTTAGAAAAGTCATGACGGAAATACATACATGCATGCATAAATACATACATACACTATATGCATATTTTGAATGAAGGATACATCAATATAGAATATTAAAAGTGCAAATCTTTACTGTCTATTTCTTGTACAAATCTCTGCATATTTTGCAACACATTCCAAATATCTCCCATAGTTAATTTGAATATAATTATTTTTCAGAAATATAATGCTTTCTCCTGAAAAAAAATGTTCATTTCCACAATTTCTTTTTTTTTAATTTCAGTTATATGAAAGAGATGGATCAGCCAGTAAGTTAAAGTATTTTTCATAAAATATCATGCATGTATCCGTTATCAATTGAATTAATTCTGAATGGAATGAGTATTAAATAAAAATGCAAACATTAATAAATTGTTTAAATATAAATGTAAATATGCATTATATTTTTGCACTTTAATTCATTGTATTTGCTTACAATGGGTTTTAATTCCATATAGGTAAATGCTTCCGGAATACAAAAATAGATGTATGTCTAGAGAAGTGCTTGTTGATAAAATAATTATTCAGATCAAACAATCACAATGATTTACATATAGATCAATTCTTATTAGCTAAACTCGTCCAAAAGTACTCAACTGAGATTTTCTTATCATCATAATTCAGAAAAAGTGCTTAAATAGCAATTGCATCGACACATGCTTATTGCTTTTCTTTTCGATTTAATTTAAATTCTGAATTGCTATTTGAGACGAAAGAATAAAAACCAGATATTAATTCATAAAGATTAGTAAAGAGTTTAAAACGTACAGTAAGAATGATGGTCCAAGTTACAGGTGAATTTTTTTTAAAATATATTTTCTAAAAGCCGTATATACATGTAGGGATTTGTCAGATATTTTCTGTAGTGCTATTTCAGCATTGCTCATCTGTCATGCCCAGAAAGAAATCCTACTTTTATCTAAAAACTATGCTTGTTTAATTACCAGAAAAAATACCTGTAAGGAAATGATTGTGCCAAACAACTCTTCGATTCTAGAACTTTTCACATTAGGTTGATCCAATTCGTAGTACATACGAGGGTTGATCTAAAAGTAATGTTACAACTTCTATAAAAATGCTACTAGTCGACGTAAATTAATTAAATTACACATGATCGAAGCTATATATATTTCAAATCAGCCTTAAAAAAATTCAAATTAAAATGATGTATACTTTTCAAAATATCTAATTATATACAAAGTGCAATAGTGGTAGTCGCCGCACCAAAATAACGTCATAATTATAATGGATACGCGGCGTCATACACTTAAACGCTTCCCCTTCGTGACATTGAAAATATATGAGATTCACGAACACATTTACATATATTTCTCTTTTTAAAAGAATTATTGGCACCCATTGTAAACTCAGTCTATACATAATTTAGTTATCAGTCAAAATTCTTTGAACAGTACCATAAGAAAAACTTTTCTCATATCGCTCTAACCGGCTAATCGTCTCTCTTTTAGGACAACGTCAGAAAGTTTCCGCCCGACCTCCCTTTTTCGGTCTTTCTGTCCTCTGCTGTTCATTCAGTGACCCATGACCCGCTAAAAATCGCTGAAACCATCTATAAACAAGTCTCTTATTCACATTCTATCCTCTGTGTGTCTGATTATCATCGTAACTGTTTCTACGGGCTAATTCCCAATTTTGAAGCAAAAATGCATTACAAATCGTTCCAGCGGTTTTTCTCCATTTTGACATTTCTAGTGTTCAATCCAGCAGATTTAAACACTGTGTTTATGATCAAAAAGCAATGACGTCATTTTATTTTCAACTTAAGACTACAAAATGTCGTAAAACTATGTCTTTCAAAATATTGGAAGATTAGATGCTTATAGATGCTTTTTAATGTGTTTGTCTTTTTTTCATTCTAACAATTTACAATTTAAAACGTGACGTTTAGTTGTGACGCGGCGACACCCCTTATGTTTTATATTTTAAACGTCTATCAAATTAATTCAATTAAACACTATTAAATGAAATTTTCAATTTTGATTAGAATTATTTTTATGCATCTTTTGGTATATCATTTTTGATAATATGACACCAAATATTAAAGATATTGACACAGTGACATCACTTTTGGATCAACCCTCGTATTTGTAATACTGGTGCTCCGAGAATCTCAAAATATATGCATTTGATTCTTATTCGTGTTAAATATATTTTGATTTCTTTTCTTACAGAAAGTTCGGATATATCTGATGAGAGAAAGAACACTAATATAGTCATACAAGTGTTGGTAAGATAGTTCTTTTCCCGTAGAAGCAATGAGAGATGCAAAGTATAGTTTCAAAGAATGGGTGGACTTAACGCCCTATTTTGGATCTTTTTGAGACTACTCTAACAAGTTGAAAATAAAGTGAATCCAAATATATTACAACCACTAGAAAGAGCGACGTATACATGGTTATTTTAGCTAGAACATATGTACAACAGCAATGCCTTGTTGCCATGAATTAAAATTGAAACAACAATACATTAGTGTTGTCTTCCGGAATTTGACATGTACCCGGAGTGGTTTTTAGGTTGCGCTATCAATATTAATAGGAGGCGGGGCTATCGATCGGTGACATTGTTGACATATCTCTATCTTTCTCTCTCCATCTCTCTCTCTCTAGAAATTCGAATACGTGTTTGGACTATTACAGCGATGTCATTATGATTTTTTTTAAAATGTGAGGACACGCAAAATCAAAACAGCATTTAATGTGCTAAATTCTGAAAACGGCACCAAACATAGTGATTTACATCTAGGTCAGGCTGAAGAATACAATGTAACCGTTTCCACGAGTACACTCGCAGGTGGACATCACGTGATGAATTGTAATATTTAACAGGTCAATCGAAGTCGTAACAATGGAAGCGAGAAGTTTGTTTGGAACATGTTTTTTGTTAAATTAGGTGTGAGCGCACGTTTGTCGGCTCTTCTCCTTTTAATATTACATCATTTTGTTCAATATACAACTACAGTTTTCATAAGAACAGCCGACAAACATGCGCTGACTATGTATTCAGACGATGAAAAATGCGTGACCCTGATTATCTATTGATATTCAACAAATATTCAGGCACCATGCCTTCGATATTTATTTAGTTTACCTCGAAAAGAGCATTCTAAATTCACATATGTACCATAAATACACAGTTAAGATATCGGGGGTTTATATGATGGAAAAAAATTAACATTTTATGAAACTTAAATTTGCGGTATTTTTTCTGGCCAGTTAAGTCCACCCATTCTTTTATTTATATTTTTCCGTTCTTTGGTTCTTTGAAGTTTTCTTCGCTGGCAGAATTGATAACTATTTAAAAAAACTATAATTAAAATTTTGAATAAATTATATTCTTTCCACTTTATTTGATATAATTCAATTGAAGGCAAATTCTTCATATGGGACATCTAAAGGACTAAGCAACATAGCATTTTCCTGCTATCGAAATAATATTTTACAGGTATGCTTAAAAATATGAATATTAGATAATATGTTTCCTCCATTGCAGAAATATACATTGAATTTTAAACTGTTTTTTATCTCCTCTGGTCAGAGACCAGAGGAGCTTATGTATGAGTAGAGTGCTGGTCGTCCGTCTGTCTGTCAGTTTGTCTGTCTAGCTCCCTGTCAGTCTAGCTGTAACAATCCGTCTGTCTTTTAACATTTTCTGTCAAAACCCTATCCTTGCTACAGTTTTGGTCTGATTTCAATATAATTTTGCATACAAATTGACGAAATAAAAATACATAATATAATATATGTATATCGGTATTTGATCTTGGTGAACGGTGTTGCCAAAGTTACTAAATAAAGATGCTACAGTGTTGATCTGACAAAAAATGGCATATAAGTAGACTACACTAAGATAAATAGTTAACAGCATCGGTTTTTGGTTTTGATGAACCGTGTTGTCATGAAAACTGAAAATGTAATTTTTGTAAAATACTGCAAAAGGCTACTCATCGTTCACGTGGCGCAGTGAAAAGAGCGTCTACTCTAGAGTCGCGCAGTAAGGAGTTTATCCTTACGCTGTGGGTTTGAATCTCACCGTGGGGCTGGGAGACCGGTCTTTCGGATAAGACCATTTGAACAATGTGGCAGCTGTTGCTGACACGAATAAGATCCCTGACTGCTTAATAAATGCATTTGTGGTATCTCTCCATTATGTTAACATACAGAGAGAAAATATCTTCCATTCTGTATGAAGTTTGTCAGAGGTCAGAGGTCAATACGTGACCTAATCACACGGCGCAATAATACCTACCGGTACATAAATTATAAAATGACCTGCTCTACTTGCTTTTCATGTATAAAAATAAACAAAATAAGCAAGTAATATGATAATTATTTTATTTACAATGTAAATAATTATTTCATATAGTTTTTTGGCTATCGATTGAACCTGTGTACATATATAAAACTAGCGTTTGTTTACACTTTTCTTCATTTTTGTCAGCTGCACAGTCTCTAACGTTCATCCTTATTTTTGGGGTAAATCTTTGGTTAAATGTTCATGAAAAACTATTATTTTTATTTTTAAATTCTACTCACGATTAATGTGTAGGAAATCTGTCGGAAAATATCATTGCAATCATGCCATGAACAGCTGCCAAACACCTCGATCGGCGTTTTCGTAGTTCAATCAGAGACATATCTCTTATACGTCTATGGTTCAATGTAAAGCTGTCACCAGTGTCTCTGTGTTTATCAGTGTTTTACGATAAGTATGCCTTTAGTTACTGAAATCGTAGAATGTTTTTGATCAAATTGCAAATTAACTGGGTCGGACAAGTGTCTCAATCCATTGATTCTATCCATCCCTTTCCGGCGATCGAAATTCCTCCAACTTTTTATCATCAAACGTCGGACGTGTCTTGCGTCTTTTCAGCATTGATTATCAATTTTCACGAATAAAAATATTCCCAGACAACAATGTGTTCACTATAACTGATCACAAGTAGCCTTTCACAAAATATTCCCTTCAAAATAGATTCCTTATCCTAATGAATTCAAAGCGTAACCGCCATGCAAGCCGATTTACACCTTGCGTCATTTTTCAAAATCTACGACGGACGGTTAGTGCAATAATTTATATATTTAAATTCGAAAATATTCCATTGTCTTTCTCAAATGTATATATAAGTAATAAATAACAAGTTTATAAACTTCAATGGGAATTGAAGTGGGTCGGCCTTCACAGGATTTGATCACGTGACCGACCCACTTCAATTCCCATTGAAGTTTAGAAACTTGTTGTTTATTTCTTAAATGGCCCTCTGTGCCAAGCATAAGTAAAACACTTTCATCTCTTCACCGGCAAAAAATGACGTATCCAAATGAGGGGAAAATTCCCAAACAACATACAAAAAGCTATTCCTCCAACAATTTTGGTTTTATTGACACACAAGACTACATTAGCATACATACATTTAATTCTATTATGTTGCAAAGTTTCAAGTCCAAGTTTTAATTTTCTCTTCCTTTCTTTTTTGTTCAAACCAGTACTGTTACAGTCTCATTAAAGACTTCTGGATATACTTGTTGTAATATTGTTTTTGCACTAAAAAAAGCCAGCTTAGGTTTCTATGATTACTATCTAAAGCGTTGGTATATATTTGTATCTTACAGATCCTTTCAGAAACTCCTCGATTTTTCGAATGTTTACTCGACATGTGTAGAAAAAAGGTAAATATTCGATTTTTTTCCCTTTAAACTGAATAGCAGATTTCACTATCATTTCAATACAAATTCCCGAAGTAATTCCCTCAGTTTGTTCTTAGATATGATTTTTATTCAGCGATTTTGGGGTTTTCTACAAAAGAATTGAATATTAAAAAACACATACATGTAATTAAAAAATGTAAGTAAAAAATCATATCCAACCACAATACGATTAAGATTCCATATATCAAATTCATTTTATTTAATTTATTCAAGGCAAAATATAAATTAATAAAATATAAAAGAATTAATTGTAATGTATCTTTTGTAAGGACAAAATTTTGAATGTTTCAGGATGAAAGTTGGATATTTCTTCTGAAAGAAATATTAGTGTGTATACGAAGTCAGACAACTGGCGGTACAGAGATGCTTGAACTTTTGCGTCATTTTCATCATCTATTTAACATAGAGTTAGTATATATGCATGTCATATACTATACCTGAAAATAACGTGTTAACTTTGAATGTAGTAGGGGAAAATACTTGTACTTTTCATTATCTTAAAGCAATACAGGATACAGGGAGTATCAACAGGAGGACACACTTTCCTTTCTGACAACTGTGTTGAATGGAATAAATGATGAATATGAAAAAGCTGGAAAAGGTATAATTATGCAATCTATGGTTCACAATATAAAAAAGAACAGGGAATACTAAGGCTTAAAATTATCTCACAACAAATACCTCAAGATAAATTTCAAAATTAGATTTTTTGTGTGGAAAATTATCCTTTCAAGCATTGCAATATTATTCAGGGATTTTTCAATTCCTTGAAAAGGTCTTCATACAAGTTGATATTTGTAGCCCATATTACTTGGAATTGGGAAAAAAGAGATCTATTCAAGAGTTACAAAATCTTATTAAAATTATCCTTGGATACAAATAATAATTTACATGATATGAAATTACAGGTTACATGTATATGTGATATCTGTTTTGATAAGGCACGATTTTAACCGAAAGTGTTTAATTTACACTTTATCGAAATAAAAAAAAGAACGAAAATCCCATGTCAGTAAAAACATGAATATTCTCCCAATGTCTCGATAATTATTGCTTTCTTCTCCTCTAAAATATGTTGATCAATTTTCATTTAGAAATCCTTTTATTCGTGTTTTTTTTTTTTTTACTTAATCGGAATTCTGTATATCCTCTAGTACCGACTATTGCTGCCTCTTGTTGAAATTTCAAACATAGTTTTAAGTGTTTAGATTATATTTAAGATTTCATATTTTTACCTTTAAATATCGTGAACTATATCATGAGCAAATGAGCATAAATGTGAGAATTTAGATTCACTTTTATTGGCAAACCTTGAAATCGGTTCAGCTCAATAAATGCTCATTCCCGTTTGTTTTAATATAGAATATTCTGGCAAAAAAAAATTTGTACACAGAACTAGAACATTTAGGAACTGTATGGATATGTCCGGTCTTTATGTTTACAGTGTATCAGTCGAAACTGTTGTTTGTCGCTGTGATTATTGTCATTTAACTTAGAGAGGATCGGATCACTGGATAGAAAATAACTTCTTTAAAAAGAGAGGAACATATATCAGTATTAGTTAAAGAAAGAACAGACCAAAGGTCTAGATTATTGGATTAATATCAGAGATGCGTTATATTTTAGCGACATAAAAGTTCTTAAATTTACATGTCTCAAGTTGAACATTGTAGATGATTGGGAATTCCAAACATATGATCCCAGTGTCAGTTTTCATTAGGTCATGCTCAGTTTCTGAGACTGAAATCGACATTATAATTATACTTGATACATGTTTCATTCTTCGGTGATAAGTATTTTTAGGTAGCAGTAAACATATTGTCATTTTTTCAAATGTCACAATCAAAAGCTGAGGTTAATTAATACAAATCCTTGCATGACTTTATCATGTTTATCCCAGTTCCTATTATGTTCCAATATGCATACTTGAAATTATATTGTGCAAAAATGCACATATATTTTAGCTATTATCTCTTTGGTTTCTAGGATACAAACAGACGAAAAATCCCCTGAACATATTCAAAGGACGGTTGCTTGACAAATTTTGCTGTAAAGATTGCAAACAGGTATGAGGTTTTTTCTGACGTAATTCTTACTACTTCAGATGGTGCATACAATATATACAAGGATTAAGAATAGTTATATACTAATTTTAAAAATAGCTACATTGTAAATTGTTAAAATGTACTTACTAAATGAGTGTTTATAATTCATTTTCTACAGGAAGAGAGTTTCAGTGAGAGTGATTTTCTTAGTTTGCCATTACCAAAGGTAAATGAAAAAAAATATGCAGATAACTTATTCTGATATATATTGCAGCATATAATCGCTCTAATTAACACTATTTTGATCATGCTTAATAGGAAACAAATATTGAACAGAGTTTGTTAGGGTTCCTTGAGGAGGAAGAAATGGATATTTTTCCTTGTTCCAATTGTGGTAAATATGTCCTTTCGTTTTTTGTTTGTTTTCATTTTGAATCTTTTGTGGTTATTTTCTTTAATTTCAGTGGTAGGTAACGGGAGGTTAATATAGCACCATAATATCTTCATAATAATTTATTCCATAGGAATGACCTTTTTTAGGTTCAACACGTGTTTGTAAGCGACTAGAAATCAGTAGATATCCAGATGTTCTTGTTTTACAACTGAATAAGTCAGTTTATGTGAGTAATGTACAATCATTTTATTACCTTACTCCCTACCCGAAATATCAAGAACAATCGAATAAAAAATCCTCTAAATGCGTTTTGTAAGAAGTTTAATAATTGTAAACATTTCACATGGGATTGACTGCTTTAGGACTTTGTATCACTCATTCATGTAATGAACCTCTATTTTTGCTGTGTTTTCAATCAATACGATGAATAAGACACATTTGAAGTACAATATTCACCTTAGGTTTTTGGCTCATTCAAACTTACATTCTTGTAGTGGCTAAATCATTGTATTACATGTACCGGTATGTCTGAACAAATTCTTAATGAAGTAAGTTGACCTCTGTAACACTCGATATATGTTTTAGTCTACAGGTCTGAGAACAAGTAAGACGATTTTTCACGAAACACTGAAGGGATCCTGGATATTAATGTTTTTAAGGTAATGTATCAAAAGAATAAAATACATCGTTCAATTTAAGTTTAATGCATGGTTATAAAAACTTGATTTATACATTATACATGTACTTCTTTTCAAATAATAAACTGTGATCAGTGACAATATCTTTTTATAGAAGATCAAGAAAGAAGACATCGACTCCTACAAATTGTATGGAGTTGTTGTTCATCACGGAAGTGATAGCAGTGGACATTATTTTTGCTATGTAAGAAGACGCCACACGTCCATGTTTGATAAATGCGATGACTCCTTTGTTTCTCAAGTTCGGGTGCAGGATGTTTTACAAAGCGACGCCTATTTGCTGTTTTATGAGAAGTGCGACTCTGCAGTTTAAATTTTAATTGTAACTCATTGACTGTGTTAACTTTCTGCTTTATATCTTGTTTTAGGAATGAAAACACCAGTTGTTCATTTGCGTTAGTGTATCAGATGTGTTTTGCCTTGCTTCAAATATTAGCAGTCATGCTTTTAAGATCTTAATAAAAATCTTAAGTCATAAAAATGCGTATATATTTTTGAATAATAAACAACATAAAACAAGCATTTTTGTTTTGAATGGAATTCTGTTTTTCATTGATTATGATTTTATTACAGAATTCATTCTTGTTTAAAATCAGAACGTGAAAGCATTAATCTCTGAGAGCATGTAAGCAAAACTTGTGTTACTAAGTTTATCACTTTTTGAAAATAAAAAAGGAAAATATTTATCAATTTCTGTAGGAAGCATTGTTACTTCAACGCTTATTTCTACTTAAAATATTTTGTCCTGTATTGCTCAAACATATATATATTAACCGAATATTCCAATATTCATGTTCATACTATACATATTAAGAATACTGTAAACAAATTATTATTCAAGTGCGAGACATATTCGCGATATAAGCATGCCTCGTCAAATATTTCTCGCTGCAAACCGGTCCTTAAAATCTCTGTGTCTAAAAACAGATCCAGAGAGGATTGATCTCGAAAATCAATCGTCTCAAATAAGTTTACCCCAAAATCGGTAAACAAAGTCGCGAATAAAAGTTGGTTTATAGTATACTACATCTAGAATAAAAAGTTTATATAAAGGTTTATCATCAATTGCGAACAATAATTCGTTGTGTATGCTTAATTTCTTTTTGAGCCAAGTGGACTTTTTTCTCACATTTTGACCGACATACGTCTTTCTGTATTGCTGTCTATCCGTCTGTATTCTCAGTAGCCACTAGGCAAAACGAAGGGCTACACATCTACATCCAAATATTGTTATGAACAAAAATGTCATTTAAACATCAATCATCTTTAATTCGGTCTTTTATTATGGAAAATGTAATTTTAGCTTTATTCATTCCATTTAAAATAAAAAAAATTACCGAATTAAATTTGAAAATTCATTTGCATTAGAAAATCAAACCTGCACATGTATGATGATATAAAATTTATAAGCACTGTTTTTTTTCTGAAATCTAAAACTATCAAAACTAGCCTTTTCATTTAAATATATTTAAACTAAAAGCCCTTTAAAATCGGAATTCAAAATAAAATAAATATGATTATATTAATATGAGATTCACTGCTCCATTAAAATGTTACATAAAAATTATAGACTCGTGTTTAAAGCTTTTTTTTTACAATTTATAAAATAGCAGATAGGCATCACTAGACCCCAAAGCTTCGGACAAACTCGAACTTCGTACTTGACTGTCATTACAACTGTACCAGTGTCCTCCGTCAAGATTCGATAGATGTTTCACATATGCCGTATAGTGGCCACCGTATGTTGAGCCATAGTGATTAACAACTCCATATAGATGATATGTTGCAGGCCTTCCACTCTGAAATTAAGAAAAGGTCAACCTACTGTCCATCAAATTAAATTCTTGTGCTTGACCTTTTAAGATTTTGAAAACTTTCTACCACTATGCATTTGTGCACAGTCTGCTACAACTTGTCCCCTTGGATAAACTGAATTACAAAGGCTGTTCAATAAATAATGTCCACGGTGCCCGGAAAGAAACAAAAAGCGCTTTTAAATGATTTACTCTTAATGATTTCACTTAAATACTCTCTTTTAAATAAAACACATGTTCGCTGCATTTTCATCCAATTTATGATTGTTTTTAGAATACATTTTTGAGAATGGCTCTTTGTATACTGGAATGTGGCAGATCCTATGATTTTCTGACCTTGTTCCGTCGTTCTTAAAAATTGTTTTTTTTTTTCGAGTTTGGAAAATGAAACAAATCAAATGATGAAAGATCTGGCGAATATTGTTGATGTGACAAAACATTACATTTTGTTTATTCCTTAAACCTTTACTCTTTATAATGTGTGGGTTTGGACGCTGTAAAAAAAAATGTCGTGAGTTCTTGATTCTAGTTCAATCCTCTCATAAACCTTCTGAATTTTTGCGAAACAATTGCTTTTAGACTTCTGCAGATATTGAACTGCCTCCCGAATAAGAATGTGAACAGAGAGATTACTAATTTTTAAGGAAATGGCTTATAAAAATGTTTCGCGCTTTTGCAATTCTTTGCTCTTCTCAGACCTTGGCTGATTTTGTCAAGTGCATCTAACGTCAATTTTATATGAGGGTTTAAAGCATTGGATTCAAGTTTCACTATCTGTTTGAATTTCAAACAAATATCTACATTTGTTTTTGGATAACTACAATTTTTAAAAATATTAACAGTACATTTGTTGTGGTATGTCTTTGTCGCTAATGACAGTACCCATTTTTGATGCCCATTATATCATATGTATTTATTGAAATCCACTTGCTGATGTTTCCATAAAAAAAAACATTGGTTGCATTAAATTTCACATATTTCAATATATATTTCTTTGGATCTTTAACGAGTTTAACGGCAGCTTTCATGAAGCGTTTATTTTCACTCTAGTTTACTGATTCTTTACCATTCTTTTATAATGCATTGTCTCGAATAGCCCTTATTTTTCAGCTTCTCACAATGAAACTATGTGGAGAAAAGTGGTCACATGAACTGTAATCAATTCAGTAAAGATTCAATCATGGGAGAAAGTCAAGCTTAATGTCATATGATTTCTATTTTGTATGCTATGGAGGCCAGGGTATTATTTATTGAACATCCCTCGTACATGTCACTAGTTTCATCAGTAGATAATGAATGATAGGTATTGTAGTTTTGTATTTGTTTATCATATTTGTTTAAGATTCTGTTTTCCATTCAGCAAATTTGCTATTTATTTACAATTTCTAATCACTCGTGACTATCTGTAAGAATCTGTATTACTATACCGATTGTGGAACTCTAAGATCTTTACTAAATCCAATTCTTTTATAGGACTTGGCAATATGGAGGTTGTTTCCATAACTCATCTGTAAAATTTAACAAGTTAAATTGCAGTACAATAGCAGATATGAAATACCAAATTGTTTTTAAAAAGAGAAGAATATAAAAAATATTCTTTTAAAAAATCAAACCTCTTGAAAGCATCCTAGTTGCAGAACGATGACACGTGGTAGATGACGAAACTTCATAGCCTTTCTCGTTTTACCGTACCCTAAAATTTTAATCGTACATTAATTTTTTCTATCAAATTCTGTTAATTTCTCTTTAACATTTGGATTTACCTATCAAATTGCAATCCCTGCAAGGAACTTCAGATTCATCAAAAACCTCCTCGTACAACAAATCTAACAACCCGTCTTCAACACTCTGAAAAATTCGGAAAATTATCTTATTCGTTAGCTAAATAAACATGATATGTATACATACATGTATATACCAGGTATAGTGCCTTATCAAGATTTGAAAGCAATTTGAAATCCTTAACTTATTTTGATATTGATCTTTTGATCAGTTTTAAATACAGGAGTCTTTATACATTAAACTGTCCATCTTAATTGCAAAAGTATGTTAGAATGAAGGAACATGAAACATTCTAAATGAACAAAAAAACCCTTAATATCAAAGATGTATCTAACAAAGAAATAAAATAATCACATGAAAATTCCACCCGGAAATACGATAAATTTATATTTCTTTTATATATGTAATGGTATAAACAAATATTGTGTACTTTATATGCCATACATATATATAAGTGAAATGCAAAAATATGGTGTTTTCAAAGCCCCTGTTATATGTTTGTTATATTTGGACGACTGGTTTACACTTACGGGAGATCCAGAAGGTATAGTCAGGCTTCTCATGATCTGCGTCTCAGTCACGTCTCTCTACAAGCAACAGCTATTTTATGTCATCATTTTCTTCTCGAATTTAACATTTTGATAAAAATATCTTATGAACTTAGCAAATATTATAAACTTGCAAATTGTGCAGTTTCAAATTATTACATGTACTCCTGATCATTGTATTATCGATCAATATAAATAGATATTATAAATATGATATTTTCCACATCTTGTATCAGCCGGAGACTCAAAATATCTGCCAGAAGACAAAAAGCCCGATGGCTGATATACTATATATAGATTGCACGCTGATACAGAAAGTGATGTGGAAATGGAATATTTATTACATACTTAATTGATAAAAATACCACGCTTCAATGTGACAAAAATACAGATAATATATAATGCTCTGATATGAAGCTTATTATATCAAAAAACAAAGATTTAAAATTCATAGATGCATTCCTTATTAAATAAACAATGAATAAAATCATACGTTTTAAAATCAATATTTTGAATATACATACGTGTGTACAGGAGTCAAATGTAAACTCGTCAACCATTTCCATTTCAAATATTCGTGCCAGATCTAAAATAAAAGATAAAAAACTCTTTCATTCTTTTAATTCTAACATGACGTTTGGTCTTTAATATTTTAAATATTTATAAAGGGAATACGTACACTGTATACGCATTGTTTATTTTCAAAAGGGGTAGAAGTTGCTTTCGTGAGGAATTAATTGCCCACGAGGAAGAAATTTACGTTCTTTTTTAGTACGTACCATCACAATCGAGTTTACAATTTGTTAATATATTCCAAATCACAAAACAAGTTTCCTATTGAACAAATTTCACTGCTGAAAGGATTTGTATTCCACAAAATTCAATCAATAGGAAAAGCCAAAAAAAAAAAAAAACCGATTTCATTCTGCAATCTGACGAATTTTAACACTGTTCTACCTTTTGATAGCAAAAATGTATTTAGCAGTAAATTAATTATTTTGTCAAAGATACCACGAAAGTAAATCATGTGTCTTCAAAGTGTTTAACATACATTTATGTTTATTCAAAATGTAAAACGCATTGCTAAAGTAAATCAACGTTTAGTGATACATGTAGGTATAGGTTTCATATAATTTTTCTACAATTAACTTTAAAATTAAAATTCTTTTTCTGTATTGTCTTTTTTCTTTTATCCAAAAAACATTTTAAGGACGGGTGATACACACATTTTTTTTCTTTAGGGTACACTTGATATCATCTTACAAGCTTAGAAAAGTGGATAATTCTTTGATTTTTTTTCTCCTAAGTCTTTGAAAATGAAATAGATTTGGAAAATATTATGAATGTCCTTAAGTCCTTTATTTTGTAGGGACGTTCTCAAGTTTGCTTCTCAAAAGTTATCAATTATTATACCTTTTCCTGGGTTTTCATCATGTAGTTCGCTTAATAGTGTTAGGAAGAAGGAATGACAATCGTTCTGGTACCCGATGCTGAATTCTCTATCTCTTGAAACAAAACAGATGGAATTAAAAGTGCAGTTTAAGACTTTATAAATAATTATAATTCATCTTATTTGAAATTTTAGTGTATTCAGTGAGTGTAAAATACCTTTTAGAAACCATGTCCATAAATGCTGCTATTGTAAATGACTTTGGGCTTTGGTTGGACGAATTCATTGAACGTAAAAGGTTACAGAATGTATTTGTGACATGAGATTTCTGAAAAGAAGAAGACAGACAAAAAGCAATGTAAATGTTTGTTATCAACAATATATAGAAATACAACCAGATGCTAAATTTTACATTCTTAATACTAAAAAAAATGATTCCGTGTTTGTTTGTGTTTTCTTTCTTACGAATTTTTGCAATTATGAAGAGTCACAACTTGCTTGTGGAGATTTTTACTTTTTTTTTTCCTATGCTCGACACTTCGGGCCATTGAGCAATACGCAACACCTACTGCGAAACGGGACCTTAAATTGTTTGGTCTCACCTGGAGACCCACAGTGGGATTCGAACCCGCGACGTTAGGATCAGCAACTTACAACACGACTATAAAGCAGACGCGTTAACCACTGAGTCACAAGGGCGACTGACAAGAGTGACATTTAGTCGTGATATAATCAGTTTAAAAATATGGTTGAAGTTAAATGTTAACAAATTGACTGTATATATAATGGGGATAAAATTTACAACATGGTCAGATAAAGTCAGTGACATCTTTTAAATTTAGACAAAACTTTATATTGTCAAAAGGTAGGGACACATTAATATATAACAAAACAAGGACAATCATTTATGTAAATGGTTTTCTGAATAAATTATTTGATTGTTTCCGAAAGATGAATCCATGGATTATCTATTAAAACTGATACTGTGTACATTTGAATCAAGGCAGTAAATAATTGATTTTAAAAAATGATTATTTAGAAACAAAATATTACAGCTCATATTCTTGCTGTTTTGTAATCTATAATGTATTTATGCACATTTCCAACATTATAATAATTGGTTTAAAACGATGAACTGTGGTATTTAGTCGTGTAAAGTGCTTATACTCTACACAAGATGGACAATCACAAATTTCTGCCACGCTTTGCACACGATAAAAATGTTTATTTCTACTTATGGGTTAATATTTAAAAATTCTATGGTTTAATTAGTGTATATATCTGCATAAATACACTAAAGTGTGTTGTGAAAATGCTGGACTGGTTAATTGATTGTATGTTGTTTAACGTTCCTCTCGAGAATTTTTCACTCATATGGAGGCACCCTCACTTGCTGGTGGACAACCTATCCTCGGCACTCAGAGCAGGGAGGGATCTTTTTCGTGCCAGCACCTACAATGTACTGCAACATGGTGCCTTTGTTTATACGGCCTCATCCGAAGGACCGGTTTCCACGTCCCACAGTGGGATTTGAATCCGCGTCGTAAGGACTGACCCCTTTATCCGCTATTCAAGAGCAGACGCTCGAACCACTGCACTACGCAGGCGACTGTAAATGTTTGGGAATTACACTAAAGGTGAAGATTTCAAAACTGAATTTTATATTTTAAGTCTGTTGTTATAAAATAAGTAAACGTTCAGTCTTTAAATCAGATACTAGATTAAAAAATACAATCCAACTTTTCGTATGCAAAATATATCTCTATTTCATGCTAAAGATATCAAATAGATGTCTTGTTGTGAAGACGAGTTCAGCAATCTTTGACATAAAGTTAAAGTGTATTGAAGTTTAAATGTATGTATTTTGTACTATAAACTCTATTTTCAATGTATCCCCCAAAAAACAAGCTATTTACCTTCATATTATACACAGGTGAACTATTCTCAGCACATAGTAATACTTCCTCGAATAAATCTGGAGTCTGACTCAGTACCTGAAATCACAGAAATATTTATACGTTTCCACAACTTTGTTTTCTTTCCTTTGAATAAACTTTGCAAAGTATCACTTAAGAAATAAATAAACAAATGAATAAAATAATCAATCAATAAAAACTCAATAAAGAAACTATTAAAATGTTGCAAATATGCTTACCTGTAGGAGGGAATTAGCATAGCATGTGTTTCCAATGTTTGGCAAACCCTTTCAAAAGAAATAATTCTTTTGATTTCAATGATACAGGGAACATATTGATTATTATGCTCTACAATTTAAGATATAGGTGATTTTCATTGTTATTGTCTTTATGACCCTATCTACAATCATACATGATCTTTCCCATATTTCAGACTTTATTTGATTAAAGGACAATGAATTGTAATTTTTTTTTTTCTTGTCAGTATGTCCCATACATCTTTCGAGACTGAGCACTAAATATAAGTTTTGAAATATCCGAGTGAACTAAATAAGAAAAACATCTTTTCGCAGTTTCTTAAAACTGAACTCATTTTATTTTCTTAACATATCTTTAGCCAAACTTTGATAAAGCATATATACTTGTGGTGTTTTCCTTCCTTTCATTTGTCCCTTTGTGTTTGTGATTATAGGTTGTTCCTGTAAGATTAATGCATATCCTTATAAATATAATAAACATTTACCTATTATGAAAGTAACGTAAAATGATCAATTCTTCCTTTTCGGGAAATCGTTAATAATATACTTGTTTTTACAAATATTATTAAAGAACACATAGATTATATTTACATGTACCTTTGTAAGAGTTTCGGGTTTTTTAAACTCTTCACAATCAATTGAAATTCTATCCTGCTGCAAGTTATTACTAAAATTGGATATTGTGTTTCTATCAACTCCATCTATAAAGGGACTGGTATGATATGCACGTGCCTAAAAGAAGAAATATAGAAGTTTTAATTTTTTTTTATCAAAAAGGATGGGTTGCAAATGCAATCATAAGTTGGTATACTTTAATTTCTTCAATTTAAGAAGCAGCTTTATGTAGAAATACAGTTCAAATTATATTTTTATTTCATATATGTCGGGTTGTGAAAATCATCTTTATAAACGTTTCAATTGTTAAGAAATATTTAAGATCTGTAATTATTTCGTGAAAAATAACACATACATAGATCACCTCTTGTTTGGTGTTCTGTTGTTCTACTTGGGTCTGATTTTCTTGATAAACTGTTGTATCTTCTTTCTTAATGGAACTTGTTTCATAGTTTTGTCTTCTATTATTGACCCACTTTTCGTTTGAAAAAAAATACTATTAGACATTGATGTGACTTAGATTCAAGCGTTCATTTTCCATACTAAAAGAAATAGCTTAGATTTTAGTGAACGACAGATCAAAATAAAAATCAATTTACTGGTAAAATATGACATAACCTGTCGACTGTATGTCCGGAAATCCCAGTCAGTACTGTATACATTTGGGAGGAGAGAAGTTCGCTCGTGACATAGCTTCTTTGTATCTTGCTTTTTGTTTATTTTTGTTGTACTTTCCTGAACAAAATTGTTGTTATAAGATCATAAGGTCTAATCTATTTCAATTTTCAGTATATACTAGTACGCAAGTCAGTCCTTAATATAATATTGAGTAAAAATACATACTTGTTCATTTTTTATATCGCTCTTGGCATGATTTGAATAGCCAGATCTATTTCTTTGTAAAAGATTTGCACTTTTATTTCCCTGATTGATGCATGTCTACAACAGAATATATGCATACGTTATATATCCTACAAAACGATTATGCATTTATATACTTAATCTTTTTAGGAATTAAAACAATCGAAGAGTTTTTATTTACCTTTACGGTTGCGTCAATATCTAAAAATAATAATAATAAAATGTCCGTAAAACATGTTCTTGAATATTTTACACCACCATTTATTTAAAGTATTTTTTTGTAAGACAGTTACATTATTGACCTCCTTGAAGCATAGATTATTCAGAAAAAAATTACACAGTCATTTTTTTTATTTTGTTTTTCTCCCATTACTTAAAATGATTACAGAAAATAACTTCCTACCTTCTATATGTAACCTTTTAAACTGTTGATGAATCTGTAAACGTCGAGAGTATTTCGGAAGTCTGGAGATGATTATAAAAGTCTAATCTTATTGACATCTTTAACATTTATTTTAAGAAAAATTGATTATAAACTTCAACTTTTCAAATGAACACAATTGCTTGATTTAAAGCTTGATATGAAATCTTTTACTTGTATTTTGAGTAAAAAGCTTACAATATGTAAGATTTATAAAACAGATTTATCGATAAAATTTATTTAATTTCATTGGGGAAATAAAAGAAATATATACCCGAAATAATTTTCTGAAAAGTTTCTAGAGCATAAATCCAATAATTAAAATGTTCAACACATATTTCTTTAATTCACATGCACTAATTTGGTGAGAAAAATAATTCTTCATAAATGGCTATAGGAATAACTTTGATTTATCCAATTTTTTTTTCAATCTCAGGTATATTTTCTGTCTTATTTAATAAAAGATTTGAGAAAAATTAACACATATTAATGTACAATTATAGTTCTACCTTTTATTTGACATCTTGGTTAATTGTACGAAATCTATGAAAAAACAAGATGTGTTTGTGAAACACTATGCGCGAGGCGACAGCAAGGTTCAAAAACGCTATTTTTAGCATATAGGTCACAGTCAAG
Organism: Saccostrea glomerata; assembly: GCA_003671525.1. Taxonomy (NCBI): domain Eukaryota; kingdom Metazoa; phylum Mollusca; class Bivalvia; order Ostreida; family Ostreidae; genus Saccostrea; species Saccostrea glomerata. Next base: position 20,482 of record PRKT01001206.1, on the reverse strand, counting down.
GTCTAAGGGTCATTGACCTTGGTTTCATTTGAAAGAACTTGATTAGTGGAGTATGTATACAAAACATGAAGTCTTTATCTCTCATGGTTCAAAAGTTATGGTTAAAGTTCAAAAAAGCTACTTTTAGCATATAGGTCACAATCAAGGTCACAAGGTCGTTGACCTTGAAGAGCTTAATTCGTGGAGTATTCAAACCAAATATGAAGTATCTATCTCCTATGATTCAAAAGTTATGGTGACAGTTCAAAAAAGCTATTTTTAGCATATAGGTAACAATCAAGGCCACAAGGTCGTTGACCTTGGTGTCATTTGAAAGAGCTTTATAAGTGAAGTAGGCATACCAAATATGAAGTCTCTATCTTCCATGGTTCAAAAGTTACGGCGAAGGTTAAAGTTTGCAGGAAAAAACTATTTTTAGCATATAGGTCGCAGTCAAGGTCACAAGGTCATTGACCTTGGTGTCACTTGAAAGAGCTTCATTAGTGGAGTATGCATACCAAATATGAAGTATCTATCTCTCATGGTTCAAAAGGGAAGGTTAAAGTTTGCAGACAAACAGACAAACAGACAAACAGACAGCTCGACAGACAGACAGACAGGACAAAAACAATATATGCCCCGGATCTATCGATCCGGGTGCATAAAAAAGAAAAATGAAATTATGTCACAATTCATCTTTTGAAGAAATATACACCATTTACTATTGTACTTGATATAAATACCCGTATTTTGAGTGTTAAAGAAAAATGGAATCTAATCATTCACATTTACGTTACTAAGCAGCATACAGAAGGATATAACGTACGCTCAACTAGGACCTCGGGTCCCCCGCAATTAGTTCGTCATTTTGCGTAGTTATAAAACATTTTAGGGAACTCTTCAGGCATTAAAGGCACAAAAGTAAATTCATCGATATCAATACAGAGCAGAAGGATAAAACGTACGCTGAACTAGGACCTTAGGTCCCCCGCGCAGTTCACGTCTATCGGTCCTGTTTACTCCGCTACAAACTGAAGTGCGTTGCATACGTAAAGTGAAAATAGAATAGATCGTATACCGTGAAGCCTTTTCAGTATAAAAAAAAACCAGAAAATTTATTTTTGTCAAGGGAAGAACCATCTGTGATGGGTATTAGAAAACAAAGAGGGGGAGAAGGATTGCTGAGCAACATTAACTGCAATACCGTAAATCTGGAAATTTTTACGTCGATTTATTTTTGCAAATTTGGCTCAAAAAGCTGTTGATTAATTTTTACGCTTCAAATTTTTGCGAATGGTCACTAGTGCTAAAAATAAAAATCACTGAAAAGTTCATATCAGGTTATGTTTCAAATAATATGCCTAGTTAGAATACCACCAATATACTCGCAACGTGGCAAGATATTGCAAAATCGCTCCAAAACAATTTTGATAAAAATTCAAAAGGATTTGCACTGAAAATAATTTCTAAATCAATTATAACAAACATTTTAGAGGTTGTGTATGCCTTTTAACCTAAAGTATAATCCAAATGAAGAAAAAATATAACTTATTTTATCAACGTTTGGTTTTTTCTCACCTAAAATTTACACGCCGCGTTTACATTTGGAACTTTCTAGTAAATGCACAATTATCACCCGTTTTGATACACGGTTAGATAAAATGACAGTTCTCTCTTTATTGGCAAATTAATTGATTAAAATAATTAAAAAGGGGCATACCGCCACGGTGCTTGTCAAATCATCGGACGATATTGCATATAATGAGGGCAATTTACACGCACGGGTAATTAACTTGAAGTTATAGTAGACTAGTGTAAACAGGTTTCTTTTAAAAATGACCAGTGCTTACCGACGCCTATTCAATGAGTTAAAAAAAGACAGATCTCAGAAAAAATTCTTCACATGTCGATTCATTTTTAAGAAAAATATTTTTGCGAATGCAATGCATGCGCAAATTTGCTAAAAATTTATCTACAGTAAAAATTTCCAGATTTACGGTATTATAAGATGTATGATATATTAGAGTTTAACATTTATGGATTATGTTCGGTGACATGTGGTCTCCCCTATGATTTTATTATTCCATTTAAGGTTATAGTATCTATATAACACAGTGCCCAACCGCTGATCTCCTTACTAATAGTAAGCGACTCAGAGTAAACGACGTACGTCCAGTCTCTGCATTCGCATATCTCTAACAAGCAGGGGGGATGAAGATTTTGCCCCCTACAGCCCCCTTTTCATTTCGCTCAGACTTTTCACCAATCCTTAAACATAATGAAAAAATTATTTGTTGATAAATTATTTAATGTCTCTTTTGTCTTTCTCATGAGGTCATGCTTAAATAAGCGACCTCATCACTTTAACACTCTTTGCCGGAAAGTCCTGATTTTTATTTATCATACAAAGAAGATGTACACCCTGTATTGCAAAGTTTGGGGCTGCATGGCGTTCTCCTCCCCTTTCCCTGGAATTAACATATCAAATTCATAAACCCATCAAAACTACATTAAAAAAGGAAATAAAATTTTAAAAATGCATTTAACTTTGGGATACATATACTATATTTGAGGACAAGCAAGTTGACTAATCCTTAAAATTCCAATTACATACATGTACATTTAGAGAATTCGGAGAAATTGTGCACTTTTTCCCCGGTCAAAAAATTAGGATCGCAATTCTTTTTTTGAGAGGATTTGAAAAATTATTCTACACATACAATGATTTTAAATTATTGCATGCTTACAACTTTTTATAACATCGTAATAATGTAAAACATAAGTTAACCTTTGTCTCATTCATATGCTACAATTGGAGTTTTATGAAGAGACTTACTTTTACATTCGACAGCTGACTTTTACATTTTAGTATATGGAGTTTGTATGTGTTTAAATTGTAAAAGTCAGTCGTCAACTGTAAAAGTAAGTCTCTTCATAAAACTCCATTTGTGAAGTATGAAATCCTTATTGATGGACAATATTAGACTTACGCTTGTTTCCATAATCTTTATGCGAATATCAGAGGTAATAAAAAGTTAAAAAGACCAGAGGAAACTTTATATCGTACATCTTTAGGGCGATCATAGGTCACCTTATATTGTACATCACTGGGGGGACAAAAGGTAACCTTATACATGTATTGTATATCAGTAGACGGACCATAGGATACCTTATATTGTACATCAGTAGGGGGACCGGGGATCACCTTATATTGCACATAAATAGGGGGACCAGGGGTCACCCTAAATTGAAAAACAGTAGGACCAGAGGAAACCTTATAATGCACTTTACATAAGAAGGGGGAACAAAAGTTATCTTATACTCTAAATCGGTAGGGAGACCAGTAATCATCTTATTTGTACATCAGAAAGGGGCCCAGAGGACACCTTATATTGTACATCAGTAGGGGGACCAGAGGTCACCTTATATAGTGCATCAGTAGGGGGACCAGTAGTCACCATATATTGAACAACAGTAAGGGAACAGAGGACACCTAATATTACACTTTAGATCAATAGGGGGACCAGAGGGCACCTTATATTGTACATAAATTTTGGACATCAGTAGGAGGACTAGAGGTCACCTTATATTGTATATCAATAGGGGGACCAGAGGTTAACTTATATTGTGCATCAGTAGGGGGACCAGAGGACACCTTATATCGAACATTGATAGGGGGACTAGTGGTCACCTTATATTGTACATCAGTAGGGGGGGACCAAAGGTCACCTTGTATGGTACATCAGTAGGGGGACCAGAGGTCACCTTACATTGTATATCAGAAGGGGGACTAGAGTACACCTTATATTGTACATCAGTCGGGGGACATCAGTAGGGGACACAGAGGACACATTATATTTATAACATCAGTAGGAGACATAAGTAGAGGGACCAGAGGTCACCTTAAATTGTACATCAGTAGGGGATCTATGGTCACCTTATATTGACCATCAGTAGGGGACCAGAGGACACTTAATATTACACTTTACATCAAAAGGGGGACCATAGGTTACCTTGTATTGTACATCAGTAGGGGGATCAGAGGTCACCTTATATTGTACATCAGTAGGGGGGACCAGGGGACATCTTATATTGTACATCAGTAGGGGGACTAAAGGACACCTTATATTGTACATCAGCTGTGGAACCAGGGGACATCTTATATTGTAAACCAGAAGGGGGACCAGTAACCACTGTATTTTGTACACCAGTAGAGGGACCAGAGGACACCTTATTTTATACATCAGCAGGGGAACCAGAGGTCATCTGATATTGTACATCAGTAGGGGGACTAGAGGTAACCTTATATTGTACATCAGTAGGGGGACATCAGTAGGGGACCCAGAGGACACATTATATTTAACATCAGTAGGGGGACCAGAGGTCACCTTATATTGTACATCAATAGGGGACCTGTGGTCACCTTATTTTGAACATCAGTAGGGGACCAGTGGACACTTAATATTACACTTTACATCAATAGGGGAACCAGAGGTAACCATGTATTATACATCAGAAGGGGGACCAGAGGTCACTTTATATTGTATATTAGTAGGTGGACCAGAGGACACCTTATATTATACATCAAAAGGGGGCCAGGGGTCATCTTATATTTTATCCCGCTTCAGACAAATTTGTAGACTGCTGATTGGATAAAAGCTGATCACATGAAGCCCTGAAATGTTCCGTATTACGTCTCCGTCTACGCGAAACGTTGTTATTGTAAATAAAAATGGCGGCTAAGAAACGGTTTACGTAGGTAGTTTAGTTAAATTTCTTGTTACTGTAACGATATTTTATGTTGATTGTTATTGGATTAAAACTTAATATTTTCATAATATGCACAAATATTTTTTTTTATATCGATAAAGGTCTTCAGCGGGATAAATTCGTAACACAGTCAGTTAGTGACCTAATACGGATTCATACAGGGTGTGAAATGGAAATCCGTATTGGGACTCGGCTTCGCCTCGCCCAGTACGGATTTCCATTTCACACCCTGTATGAATCCATATTAGGTCACTAACTGACTGTGTAACTAAAAGTATATCAGTAGGGGGCCATAGGACACCTGCTGACACCATAGGACAGCAGGGTGACCAGGGGATATCTTATACCGTATGAGTGGAAATTTTAGCGAGACGCAAATTTAGCGATTTGTCCCTAAAATTGGTATTTTATTTTTAGCGAGATATGATTTTAGCGATTTTAACATGTTCATAAAAGAACTTATTACAAAGGAAACGCAATAAATTTTTAGCGATATGTAATTTTAGCGATCTAAGCAGCCCCGTTAATAATGCCAAAATTAAATCCTCGCTAAAATTTCAACTAAAACGATATTGTACATAAGTTGGGGACATCAGTAGGGGGAACAGAGGACACCTTATACAGTACATCAATAGGGGGACCAGGGGTCATCTTATTTTGTATACCAGTAGATTGACCAGAGGTCACCTTATATTGTACATCAGAAGTGGGACCATAGGACACCTTTTATGTACACAAGAAGGGGGGACAGAGGTCACCTCATATTGTACATAAATAGGGAACATCAGGAGGGGGACTAGTGATCACCTTATATTGTATATCAGTAGGGGAACCAGGGTCACCTTATATTGTACAACAGTAGGGGGACCAGGGGTCACCTTATATTGTACAACAGTAGGGGGACCAGGGGTTACCTTATATTGTACAACATTAGGGGGACGAAAGGACACCTTATATTGTACATCAGTAGGAGATAACAGTAGGGGGACCAGATGTCACCTTTAGTGCATCAGTAGGTGGACAGAGTCTTCAGTTCAGTTTTAACGTTCGTTACTAGATGGACCAGAGGTAAACTAATATTGTACATCAATAAGTTGACCAAAGGTCACCTTATATGTTATTTCATTATGGAGACTAATGGACACCTTTAAATTGTACAACAGAAAGGGGACATCAGTACGGGGACCAGTGATCACAGAAAGGGGACCATAGATCACCTCAAGAGCAGACGTCAGATTATATTGTACATCATAAGGGGAAACGGGGTCACCTCATACATCAATAAGGGGTCAGAGGTCACCCTATGTTGTAGATCATTATAAGCGACCATAGGTCACTTTATATTTTACATCACAAGGGAGACCAGAGGTCACCTTGTATTGTACATAAATAGGGAGACCAGTGGTCCCCTTTGTTGTACATTTTTAAAGAAATCAGACATAAAAAATTATATGAATGCAGAGAGATAAAGCATCAACGATTCTAGACACATCTTAAAAATGTACACCCTGTATTGCAAAGTTTGGGGCTGCATGGCGTTCTCCTGGAAAACAAGGGCGGACCAGAGGTTACAAATAAAATGCATATTAACGAGATGCTAGAAGTTCACTTAAGAACAGGACAAGAGTCCTATGTATCTTATAGGTCATCTGAACATCTTGTAAAATATTAAAAACTTTCATTTCAAATAATCGGTAATAATTAGCAATAATTAGTAGTGCTCATTGACCACAAAAACCCTCATCCTGAGGTCATATATTTCACAATTTTGAAGAAAAATACCATTGTTCATTCAAAAAACCATTGGTTTATACCAAAGAACAAATGTCGGTACGGTATACTTACGGTATATTGTTTAAATTCGTATTCGGGGATGCAGATTAATTTCTGGAGAAATCTAAAAAGCAATTTTTTTGCAAAAAAATTGAAAGGTTAATGAGAATCAGGAATCCACAACATTAGATTTTTTTCATGACAGCGTCCAAACCCGAAAGCCCTGAAGAGTAAAGGAGTCTTGGGGATAAACAAAAGTTAATGTTCATTCACATTAACAATATTCGCCAGATCTTTCGCCTTTTGACTTGTTCCATTTGCCAAACTTGAGAAAACGCCTTTCAGAAGGAAGAAACAAGTCCAGAAAATCATAGGATCTGCAATAATCCATTATACAAAGGTTCATACCCGAAACTGAGTTCAAAAAAACCATTGAAAATGAATCAGAAATCGGATAAAAAATGTTCCTTACATGTGTTTTAATGAAAAGATAATTTTAGGTTAAATCATTATAACTAAATTATTAAAAAGCGACTTTTGTTTCTTTCCGAGCACCGAAGACATTATTTATTAATCGACCCTTGTATAAGGTGACCTACCGATGTACAATATCAGGTGTCCTCTGGTCCCCCTACTGATGTACAATATACAGTGACCTCTGGTCCCCCTACTGACGTTCTATATAAAGTGGCCTCTAATCCTCTTAATGAGGTGCAATATATGGTGACATCTGGTCCCCATTCTGATATACAATATGAGGTGACCTCTAGTCCTCCTACTGATGTATAATATAAGGTGACCTCTGGTCCCCTTACTGGTGTACAGTATAAGGTGGCCTCTGATCCTACTGATTCATAATATAAGGTGACCCCTGGTCCCCCTACTGATGTTCAAAATAAAGTGTCCTCTGATCCCCTTACTAATGTACAATATGTGGTTACCTCTGGTCCCCCTTCTGGTGTTAAATAAAGGTGACCTTTGGTCCCCCTACTGATATACAATATAAGGTTACCCTTGGTACCCCTGCTGATGATCAATATAAAGTGACCTCTCATCTCCTTACTGATGTACAATATAAGGTGACCTCTAGTACCCCTTCTGGTGTTAAATATAAGCTGACCTCTGGTCCCCCTTTTGATGGAAAATATGAGGTAGTTTCTGGTCCCCTAATGATGTAAATATAAAATGACCTCTGGACCCCCTTTTGATTTTAAATATAATATGACACCTGGTCCCCCTGCTGATATACAATATAAAGTGGCCTCTGGTCCCTCTACTGATGTACAATATGAGGTGACCTCTGGTCCTCCTTCTGATGTTAGATACATGTATAAGGTGTCCTCTGGTCCCTCTTACTGACGAACAATCTAAGGTAGCCTCTGGTCCCCCTACAGATGCACAATATAAGGTGACCTCTGGTCCCCCTTCTGATGTACAATATAAAGTGACCCTAGGTCCCCCTGCTGATGTACAATATAAGATGACACCTGATGATCAATATAAAGTGATCTCTGATCCTCTTACTAATGTACAATATAAGGTGACCTCTAGTCCTTCTTCTGATGTTAAATATAAGGTGTCCTCTGGTCCCGCTACAGATGTACAGTACAATATTAGGTGACCACTAATCCCCGTACAATATAAGGTGACCTCTGGTCGTCCTTCTGATGTTAAATATAAGGTGACCTCTTGTCCCCCCTACTTATGTACAATATAAAGTGCCTTCTGGTCAGCCTACTGATGTTCAATATAAGGTGAACTCTGTTCCCCCTACTGATGTACAATATTAGGTGACCTCTAGTACCTCTTCTGGTGTTAAATATAAATCCTCTGGTCCCGCTACAGATGTACTATTCAATATTAGGTGACCACTAGTCCCCGTACAATATAAGGTGACCTCTGGTCGTCCTTCTGATGTTAAATATAAGGTGACCTCTGGTCCCCCTACTAATGTACAATATAAGGTGACCATTGGTGCCCCTGCAGATGTACAATATAAGGTGACCTCTGGTCATCCTTCTGATGTTAGACATAAGGTGACCTCTGGTCCCCCCTACTTATGTACAGTATAAAGTGCCTTTTGGTCAGCCTACTGATGTTCAATATAAGGTGAACTCTGACCCCCCTACTGATGTAAAATATTAGGTGACCTCTTGTCCCCCTAGTGTTTACAATATAAGGTGTCCTCTGGTCCCCCTACAGATTTATAATATTAGGTGTTCTCTGGTCCCCTTATTGGTGTACAATATAAGGTGACCTCTGGTCCTTTACTGATGTACAGAACATTATTAGGTGACCACTAGTCCCCTTATTTTATAAAATATTGGGTGACCTCTGGTCCCCTACTGATGTACGATATAAGGGTCCTCTGGTCCCCCTACTGATGTACAATATACGAGTATAGAATAAGGTGTCCTCTGGTCCCCCTATTGATATAAAAGAGGTGACCTCAGGTCCGTATGCTGATGTACAATATAAGATGACCTCTGGTCCTATTACTAATGTAAAATATGAGGTGTCCTATGGTTCTGCTACAGATGTACAGTACAATATAAGGTGACCACTAGTCCCCGTACAATATAAGGTGACCTCTGGTCCTACTACTGATGTACAATATTAGGTGACCTCTGGTCTGTCTACTGATGTACAGTACAATATAATGTAAAATATCGGGTGATCTCTGATCCCCGTACTGATGTACAATAAAAGGTGTCCTCTGGTCCCCTACAGATGCATAGTATAAGGTGTCCTCTGCCCCTTCCCCCCTACTGATGCACAATATAAGGTGACCTCTAGTCCTCCTTCTGGTGTTAAATATAAGTTGACCTCTGGAAAATATAAAATGGTCTCTGATCCCCCTACTGATGTACATTACAATATTAGTTTACCTCTAGTCCCCCTACTGATGTACAATATAGGGTGACCTCTGGTCCCCAAAATGATGTACGAATGTAAGGTATCCCCAGGTTCCCCCTATTATGTGCAATAAAAGATTACCCTTGGACCCCTATTGATTTAAAATGTAAGGTGACCTTATGACCTATGATCCCTCTGATGATGTACAATATACGGTGACCACTGGTCTCCCTAATGATGTTAAATATAAGGTGGCCTCTGGTCCCCCTACTGATGTACAATGTAAAGTAATCTTTGGTCCCTCTATTGATGTTCAATATGAGGTTACCTCTGGTCCCCCTTTATTACTTTCACGTTTCTGCTAATATATATTATTAGAATGTTGATCTTTGTAAATTTATAAATATGATTATTTTGGAGTAAGACAAAGAAAATTGTCTATTATATAAAATTCAATTAATATATAAGGTGACCTGAGGTCTCCGTATTGATATCGATAAATTTACTTTTGTGCCTTTAATGCTTGGAGAGTTCCTAGAATGTTTTATTACTACGCAAAATGACGAACTATTTGCGGGGGACCCCAGGTCCTAGTTGAGCGTACGTTTTATCCTTCTGCCAATACAGAGACCTCAGGTCACCTTATATATTGATTGAATAGACAGTTTTCTTTGTCTCACTCCAAAATAATCATATTTATGACTTTATACAGATCTACTTTCTAATATATATATCAGCAGAAACGTGAAAGTAATTAGGGGGAACCAGAGGTAACCTTATATTATACATCAGTAGGGAGACCAGTGGTCACCTTATGTTGTATATCATTAGAGGGATCATAGGTCACATTACATTTTAAATTGATAGGGGGCCAATATTCATTTTTGTTGCACATTATAAGGGGGACATGAGGATACATTTTATTGCACATCATAAGGGGAACCAGAGGACACTTTATACTGTACAATACTGTACGTCAGTTTATATTGTATATCAGTAAGGGGACCAGTGGTCACTTAATTTTGTACTGTACATAAGTAGAGGGAACAAAGATCACCTTATATATATTGTACATCATAAGGGGACCAGAGGACACCTTATACTGTACATCAGTAGGGGAGCAGAGGAACTTTATATTGTACATCGTAGGGGGACCAGAGGTCACCTTATATTTACATCAGTAGGGGGACCAGAGGTCACATTATATTGTACATCAGTAGGGGGGCTAGTGGTCACCTTATAATGTACATCGGTCGGGGGACTAGAGGTCACCTTATATTGAACATAATAAGGAGGCCAGAGGTCATTTATATTGAACACCAGTAGTGGGACACCTTATATTGTACATCATTTAGGGGACCAGATGTCACCTTATATTGCACACCAGTAGGGGACCAGAGGACACCGAATACTGTACATCAGTAGGGGGACCAGAGGTCACCTTATATTGAACATCAATAAGGAAACCAGGGGTCACCTTATATTGAACACAAGTAGGAGGACACCTTATATTGTACATCATTTAGGGGACAAGATGTCACCTTATATTGCACACCAGTAGGGGACCAGAGGACACCCAATACTGTACATCAGTAGGAAGACCAGAGGTCACCTTATATTGAACATCAATAAGGAGACCAGAGGTTACCTTATATTGAACATCAGTAGGGGGACCAGAGGACAGCTTATATTGTACAGCATTTAGGGGACCAGAGGTCACCTTATATTGTACATCAGCAGGAGGACAAGAGGACATCTAATACTGTACATCAGTATGGGGACCATATCTATAGGTCACCTTATATTGAACATCAATAAGGAGACCAGAGGTCACTCAGCGCCATTGAGCAGTGAGGGTTCTTTATCGTGCCAGCGCCTACCGTGACACGGTACCTACGTTTTTAAGGTCTTTCACTTCTAGTGCCGAGCGCTTGGCGAAGGAACAGTCACTGCCTTTGTTTACGTCTTAGGTATGATGCGGCACCGCGAATGAGAATCGAACACGGGTCTCCCGATCACGAAGCGAACGCTCTACCACTAGGCTACCGTGACCGGTTCACCATATACGAGGGCTGTTCAATAAATAAAGTCCTCCGTGCTCTGAATGAAACAAAAGACGCCTTTCAATAATGTAGTCATAATGATTTAACCTAATATTATCTTTTAATTAAAACACATATCCGTAATTACATTTTTATCCAATTTCTGATTGTTTTTAGAACTCATTTTTGGGTATGACCCCTTGTATACTGAATTATGGTAGATGCTATTATTTCCTGGACTTGTTTCTTCCTTCTGAATGGAGTTTTTTCAAGTTTGGAAAATGAAACAAGTCAAGAGGCGAAAGATCTGGCAAATATTGTTGATGTGAAAGAACACTAACTTTCTGTTTATCCCCAAGACTCCTTTACTCTTCAGGGCGTGCGGGTTTGGTCTTTGTCATGAAAAAATCTAATGTAGTGGATTCCTGATTCCCAATAACCTTTTCTTTTTCTTAAAAAAAAATGCTTTTTTAGATTCCTCGAGAAATTAAACTGCCTCCCCGAATAAGAAATTGACCAACTAATATTTAAGAAAATTGCATATAAATCTGTCTTTGTGTTCTTGCAATTCTTTGCTCTTCTCAGACCTTTGCCGTTTTTGTCAAGTACATCTTATTGTAAATTTTGTTTTGAGGGTTTTAAGCAACAGATTCAAGTTTCATTATATGTTTGAAATTCAAACAAACGTTGATAACTACAGTTACGGATATTTTTAAAATTATTTAGATATTCTTACATGCAGTCGTTTTCAATATTTTTTTTTAAACATACGGTGACTATTGAGTACTAAGCTTTTTTTTACTGTCAAACGTTTCTTTAAAACAGTGTGAAGTACTGCCGAAATGATGTTTATCAAATTTGCTATGTGTAGTACAGTCAATCACACACCATCAGTGATTATTTGTTGAAATTTGGAAAACAGTACATTAGTTGTTTAATTAATTGTTTGAAAGGACGGTATCCATTTTTGATGCCCATTATATATTTGTTTTTGTCATTTAAATCCACCTGCTCAATTGTCAACAGACATTGGTTGCTGTAATTTTGACATATTTCAGTGAGTATTTCTTTGGGATTCTTAACAAGTTTTACAGCAGCTTTAATGAATGGTTTAATTTCACTCAAGTTTACTGATTCCTTACCATTCATTTTTAATGCAGTGTCTCGAATACCCTTGCTTTCCAGGTTCTCACAACTATGGGATGAAAAGTGGTCAAATAAACTGTTATAAATTCATTAAAGATTCAATAATGAGAGAAAGTCAAGCTTAATGCCATATGATATCTGTATTGTATGTCATAGAGTTCTGGACATTATTTATTGAACATTACTCGTTTTGTACATCAGTAGGGGGATCAATGATCACACTATATTGAACGAAAATGAAGAAACCGGAACGCACTTTATATTTTACATCAATAAGAAGACCAGAGGTCATCTTATATTGTAATTCAACAGGGACACCAAGAAATATCTAATATTTTAAATAAATATTGCGACCAAAAGACTCCTTATTTGGTCCCCTGAATCAACTCATGTAACGTATTGCTATCTGGGTTTTTTTTCTGGCGTCGTGCGCTGTGCATTGTGCGTTAACATTCGAACATTTTCAGTTTTTCTCTGCAATCCCTCAACCATTTACAACCAATTTTGACAAAAACTATCTATGGGTGAAGGGAAGATTTTTTTTTAATCATGGTCCCTGCCCACCACCCCTAAGGCAAGAAAGTTGTGACGAAAATGCTACAATTTATGAAATCTTTAAAAATCTTCTTTACTTATTGACATCAAGCCGTCGAACTATTGGCAATTATTATAAGCATTGATTCCTCTACCAAAATTGTGAAAATCATTGTCCCAGGGTCAGGGGCCCTCGGGTAAGGACAAGGCTATACAAATTTATATCGTGAAATGCATTTATTCTCCAAAGTTTTGGAATTCATGACCCAAAGGTCAGGGGTTCTGGTGTTACGGTGGGGCTATATAAATTGTAAAGTTAAAATTCATTAATACTTTGAAAAATATTTTTCTCTGCTCCTGGATATTAATTTAACTACATATAGTTTTAATAAGCAAGGGAGCCTCTTCCAGAATTATAAATTTCAAGGCCCCTGGTTCAAGGGTACCATTGAGGGGTGGGGGCTCTTATTAGATACTGTAATTGAATTAATTCTTTGAAATTTGTTCTTGGGTATAAACCAATTTTTTTTATTAACAAGGTTGCCTTTTCCAAAATTGTGAAATGCATTACTCCAGGATGAGGCTTATTATTGATTATTATTATTGATTATTTGAAATGCACTTTTTTGTTTCCCTACGCTCTATATAGGTATTAAGTAGCCAAACAAAATATATATATATATATATATATATATATATATATATATATATATATATATATATATATATATATATATATATATATATATATATATATATATATATATATATATATATATATATATATATATATATATATATATATATATATATATATATATATATATATAAAATATATAGTTATGGTGAGCAATGGTTTTTTTCAAAATTGCGAATTTTATGGCTTCTGGTACAGCGCACGAACCAAATTCAATTGTTTTAAAGTTTTCACATGATGTTCAGATGACCTATAAGACCCATAGGCCTCTTGTCGTGTTCTTATAAGAAAACCTCTAGTATCCCGTTGTTTACATTTCATCTGTAACCTTATTTTCTTTTCACATGTCTCTTGGTTAAGCCGGGTCTAGATGCCGTATCTCTGCATTCATATAAATTTTATTTATGCCTCGTTTCCTTAAAAATGTACGACCATGGGAATCACTGGTCTCCGTATTTATGTATAAGTTTACATCTCGTCCCCCTTGTGTTGTAAAATATAAAGTGACCTTAGGTTCCCATAATGATCTACAACATAGGGCAACCTCTGAACCCCTATTGATGTATAAGGTGACCTCCGTTTCCCCTTATGATGTACAATATCGTCTGACGTCTGGTCTTGTACAGTATAAGGTGACCTCTGGTCCCCTTTCTGTTGTTCAATATAAAAGTGACCTTCAGTCTCCATGATGAAATGAAATATAAGGTGACCTTTGGTCAGCCTATCGAGGTACAATATTAGTTAGCCTCTGGTCCACCTAGTGACAAACGTTAAAACTTCCCTGAAGGCTTTGTCCCCATACTAATGAACAATATAAGGTGACCCCTGGTCTTCTTACTTTGCACAATATAAGGAGTCCCCTGCTCCCCCTATTGATGTACAATATAAGGTGACCTCTGGTCCCCTTACTGATGTACAATATAAGGTGACCTCTGGTCCCTCTACTTATGTACACTATAATCTGTTTTCTGGTCCCTTGACTGATGTACAATATAATGTGACCCCTGGTCTCCTTACTGTTATACAATATAGGGTGACTTCTGGTCCATATACCGATGTGCAATATAAGGCGACCTCTGGTCCCTATACTGATGTACAATATAAGGTGAACCCTGGTCCCCTTATTGATGTACAATATAAGGTGACTTCTGGTCCTCCTTCTGATGTACAATATAAGGTGTCCTCTGGTCCCCCTACTGATGTACAATATAAGGTGTCCTCTGGTCCCCCTACTGATGTACAATATAAGGTGACCACTGGTCCCCTGACTCATGTACAGTATTAGGTGTCCTCTGGTCCCCTGACTGATGTACAATATAAGATGACCTCTGGTCCCTCTACTTATGTACACTATAATCTGTTCTCTGGTCCCTTGACTGATGTACAATATTTGTGACCCCTTGTCTCCTTACTGATGTACAATATTAGGTGTCCTCTGGTACCCATCTACATGCAGTCCCCCTACTGATGTACAATATAAGGTGACCTCTGGTCCCTTGATGATTGTACAATATAATGTGACCCCTTGTCTCCTTACTGATGTACAATATAAGGTAACCTCTGGTCTCCCTACTGATGTACAATATAAAGTGACCTCTGGTCCCCTGACTGATGTACAATATAAGGTGTCCTCTGGTCCCCCTACTGATGAACAACAGAAGATGACATCTTGTCTCCCTTTTGATGTACAATATATGGTGTACAATATAAAGTGACCTTTGGTCTTATTAACTTTTTGTTTCCTCTGGTATCTGCATAAATATTATGGGAACAAGTGAGGTCTTATATTGTACATCAATAAGGATTTCATACTTCACAAATTGTTGTATATGAATGAGACAACGGGAATTTTATGTTGTACATAATTACAATGTGACTAAAAGTTGTAAGTAAGTAATAATTTTAATTTTATGGTATGTGTTGAATTATTTTTCACATCCTCTCCAAAAAAAAAAAGTTGCGATCTTAATTTTTTGACAGGGAAAAAAGTGCACAATTTCTCCGAATTCTCTACATGTATGCAATTGGAATTTGGAGGATTAGTCAACTTTTTAAAAAAGTTTTATTTCTTTTTTGTTTGAAATGTAGTTTTGATTGATTTATGAATTTGATGTGTTAATTCCAGGGAAAGGGGAGGAGGAACTCCATGCAGCCCCAAACTTCGCAATACAGGGGGTACATCTTCTTTGTAAAATAAATAAAATCAGGGGTTTACTAAAAAGTGTTAAAGTGATGAGGTCGCCTATTGAAGCATGACCTCATAAGGAAGACAAAGGAGACATTAGATAATTTATTAACAAATAATTATTCCATTATGTTAAAGGATTGGTGAAAAGTCCGAGCGAATTGAAGAGATAGGGGGTGGTAGGGGGCAAGATCTTCATCCTCCCCTAGCTTGTTAGAGATCTGCGAATGCAGAGACTGGACCGTCGGCGTTGTTTACACTGAGTAGCTTACTATTAGTAGGAGATCAGAGGTTAGGCACTGTGTTATATAGATACTATAACCTTACATGGAATAATAAAATCAAAGGGGAGACCACAGGTCACCCAATATAATCCATAAATGTTGAACTCTTATACATGTATATCATATATCTTATAATATTGCAGTTAATGTTGCTCAGCAGACACCCCTCCCCAAGCTCTATCATTTGTAATACCCATCAGATGGTTTTTCCTTTGACAAAAATAAATTTTCTGGGTTTGTTTACACTGTAACAAGGCCTCATAATATTACGATTTATTCTATTTTCACTTAACGTATGCAATGCACTTCATTTTGTAGCGGAGTAAACAGGCCCGATAGTCGTGAACTGAGCAGGTGTAACGTTGAATATTGACCCCAGTTGAAAATTGACCCGGGGGTCATTTTTCAACGTTGAATATTGAACCAGGGGTGTTTTTTCTCCGTTGAAAATTGATACCAAAAGTTGAATTTATACCCGGGGTCATTTTTCAACAGCTTGATATTTTGTTTTTTTATCCTCGATGACCTCAAGAGGTTGAAAAAAGACCTGTTGAATATTGACCCCTCCTCAGAGTTTGAACATTTTTTGAACTTGGAAGCTGTTTTACGGGATTTATCAGTATCTCTATACCGGTATTTATATTTCGGTTTCGAAGAATAATATTAATAAACCTATCATCACGTGTATATATGTACATTTTGATCAGGACACGATTTCAGTTATCTTCAAGCATGACAACTTTATTTTTTGACAATGCTCTCTAAAATTCACATCCATAAATAACTACAAAACTTTGAATAGGGCATAAAACAAAAATCCTGGAAATCTGATGTCTAGAAAGTAAGCCCTATTTAATATCATATTGATCAAGGTGGGCAGAACATCCCATCTAGTCAAATTCAGTACAAAAATTAACAAAATTAAAAGCCTAAAAATTAGAAATACATCGGTCAGAGAAATGAATCCAATGATAGGTTATATTTGTGAAAAGATCAATAGAGCGATCATAACATGTAAGTAATGCTGACTTTAAACAAGGTTAGTGAAATCCCTTTAACAACTTATCTGTCAGTAGCCTACCTCGGCCTAAAAATCGATCGTTTTTGGAGCATAACCTTGAGAATGAGAACTAGTTAGAGTCTGGGATGGACTAGAAGCTGCACTTCCTGCCATTTTTGATATCAACAAGTAAAAAAACGCCGTCCCTGCAACTTCTTCTGATTTTAACAACTAAAAAGCGCTTTCCTCTTCAAAGAAACAAAGAGAGAGAGAGAGAGGGGGGATCCTAAAGTTTTTCTCGGAGGCAAAACCCTCTGAATGGTTGTGACAAAAACCATAAACAAAATAAATAAACCAAACAAACAAACAAACAAATAAAAAGTGGAAAGGGAAACTAATAAAAAGTGGAAATGGAAACTAGCCATTGAAAACCAAATCATGTTTCTCTAATTGGATTGAAGGGCCGCTTCAATGTTATATTTTGGCTACTCTATCACAAAAATTAAATAACGCTGAAAGTCGGGATTGTGTATCTACGACAAACCTTTTTTTGATTAAAAAAAAATACAAAAATGAAAAAAAAAAAACAGCCCAGTCACAAATGCATAAAAAAATAAATTAAAAAAAACACATTCTTCAAATATATATGGTACTATAATCACCAAAAGGGGAGATTAACACCCCTTTTTTTTAACATCTTCTAATTTAAAAAACAAATATGTATTAAATGTGAGGTTCGTTCTTGAACTGATTTACTAAACCTTTTATTTTGAAAAATTCCGGTTTTCAAGTTGGACATTTAAAGTTACTCATGCTGTACATAACTAAATAAGCATTAAAAACGAACGTGCATCATGCGTTTAACTTTCACCATTTTCCGAATACTAATATTACGAATTTTAAAATTAAAATAAATGAAGTGTTGTAAGCCAAAAAAAAAAATAATAATAATCAAATTTCTGAACTAAATTGTATATTGTTTAACTATGTTTACTAATATTCAGAATTAACATATATCTACAAATGTACTTCTTTTTAAATAAATATTACACGAAATATTGCGATTTAAGCTAAACTTAAGCTAAAGCATGTAACTTTGAAATCTAAGATATTTTAAAAAATATTTTATTCTAAGAATATACCTGAATTACTGAATTAAGTGTGCATTGATTACATTGGTGTCGGAAACAAATTGAAAGTGCGGGGGTGGGGGGCTAATTGAAAAAGAAAGAAAAATCTGGAAAAAAAATTGACAAGAAAAAGAAAATTTCGCCATTGTCAAAACTAGTAGACCGCTTTTTTGCCTACACTGTAACGTGCCTGTTGAAAGCGGGAGGGGGGTGGACCAATTTCACATTAATTGTTCAATACCTATATTATGTCTATCTCTGCAAAAAAGAGAGTGGGTGTAAGCATCCCTAACACCCCTTCCCCGTTTTCTACGCCTATGGATTAAATCACAGTTGTGAAAAACCAAGTCATAAATGTGTTTTTATGCTGTTGAATTTTGAACAGGTTTCATGATCAAAATTCTACGACCCTCTTCAGTTTTCAACGGACTAGGGTCTAACTTCAACACCTTTGGCCTCACTATTCAACGTTGAAAAATGACCCCCGGGTCAATTTTCAACCCGGGTCGAAATTCAAAGTTACCTAAGGTCCTATTTGAGCGTACGTTTTATCCAGCCGTATACGTGTACATGTACATGCATATACGTATTTGTAGTACAATTGATTTCCTTGCTTTACGGTAGTAACCAGAATATATCTCTTTTTTTAAAAAAGAGATAATATGACATTTCATATCTTTTATTCATAAAAATGAAATAACTTACCTCTCTTTGTGAACAACAAGTGGGGTAGAACTTTCTACGAACGATGAAAGCGAAAGCGAAAGTATACTTTACTACTAAGAAAATATTAAACTTACCTAACATAAACATACTTGATTTAAAATTGGTATTTAAACTCTATCAATGGTAGTGGATATTTAAAAATTCGTATCTATGTTAAGTCCATTAAAACATTGTTTTGCTTCATTTAACAAATAACATTAGTCATGATACTGAAATCTGAACTGAACCAAATGAAGATATATTACAAAACATTTATTATGAACAATTCCTTAATAAATGTCTTAGTATACACTGCACCATTCCGCCGATATTTATTAGAGAGAATACTTAGAAATTTTGTTAAGTGTATAGTAGGGACATTTTTTTTAATTCTTCTGTTTATGACCGTGTTAAAGATATCTAACAGCAGTTCATTGCTGTTCTTCAGTTTAATATCATTAATAGAAAACAAAATATCACAGACTCTTATTATCAAAATAAAACAATCTTATATGAAAAAAGAAAGAACAAGCTTCACTTTTTACAAATAGGCATGACAATAATGTACGATGAATTGTCCCACTATGTTCATTTTCAAACACAATTATCAAGTAGAGACACTTCTTTTCAAACAAATAAGTGCATAGAAAAGCAAATTCTTTATTTTCACTTAATTTCTTGCAAACGCCATAGTCATAAGTTCAATCAAGATATTCCTACTTTATATATTTTTCTTAATATTCACTCTTTAAGAATACCAAGAGAAATATGTATTAGAGTTTTTGTAGTAAGACTCTTTGTTAATACCTTTGAGGCAAGTTGACAATTCTTTTTACAAATTAGACCATATTTAACAAGTTTATACCCACAATTTAACAGTTTATATTTGTTTTCGAAGAATTAAAAAAAAATGAAGCCTTATGATATGTTGCTTCTTATAAATCAATTATCGTTTCAAAATATCAGCTTTTTCATGTTTGAGATATATCTGTTTTTCAGTATTCACTAATCATTTATGTAACGTAGAAATCACGTAGTTTTGTACAAATCGTCATATTTGACGTACCTCCTCACAATGCATGCATATATATGCAATTACGTATACTTTATTTTTTCTCGTTAAAACTTCTGACAAAATTATTACATGTACATATTCTTATTCACGTATAAAAATATAAATATTTATTTACATTTTTGCAAAGAGGTGCACGTATGTTTTTCTCAGTCCATTTTACTGATGATGAAATAAATTGATTTCAAATTCAAATATCAACACAAAATGACCTTTGACCTTTTTTGTAAACAAGACATGATAATACTTAAAAGTTTTATCAGATTCTCCAAAATGGAGTCTATAATCACAGATATCCACCTGGTAATC
>PRKT01001205.1:103973-115689 GCA_003671525.1 Saccostrea glomerata | reverse complement strand
ATTCAAAACTGATACATGCATTTAAATGTAAAGCACCCACATATTTTATTAATTATATCTTTTTATCTGCAATTTTTAATTGTTTGTCAATATCAATTATATTCAGTTTAATATGTGTGAGAACCATGCAGAATGAGTGGAATTTAATTTTGAATTTATCATTTGAATTTATCCCCGTTGGTGTAAAGTAGCAAAATTTATTTTTTATTGTTAACTTGTAAATATTTGTTTAACTAAGATTATTTATTTTTCTAAGTGTATAATAACATCTGAAAGGTAATGATAAGTCTACCTGAAAATTGTGTACTATATTATATTTCTATCCCATTAGCGCACCCTTTTGTAAACATATAAAGTTGACAGGTTTAGTTTGCTGTACCAAATAAAAAGTTATACATTTTTGTACACACAATATATTACTTAAATTCAATACTAGTGCATTGTATGTATAAGTGAATATAAATCAAATATAATATTAATAATTCAAGATTTTGTATTTGCAAGATTATTTTCTGTATATTATATACTAGTACTCAAAACTGACATATGATTGTAACAAATGTTGGCTTGAAAAGTGTAAATTTGGTGCCATAACTCCTCTTTTTATTTTTTTGTTGTTACATGCAGACAATTGCAAGTGGACATATTTAAGTTTTACCTTCCAATTCATAGAAGTTTATGACATTACAAATTAAATGGATAAACATAAATATGATAAGTTATTTACCGTCTCTCTTGCATTTTATTACTCCTAAAATTCGTACAAATGTTGTTTAAACTAGGAAAACGTCCACACTGTATGTTAGTTTTTCTGATATAAGAATTTTTATTGTGATGAAAGAAATTTTTTAATCTTTTGAAAAGTACTTAAATTTGAATGCCAAAAAGCTTTCAAAATGAACATAATTTCATCATGATGTGTATTGTGTGAATGTGTGCATAATTAGAATATTTTGTCTGTAAGATTCTGACCTCATGAATAAAATACTCTACATCATAGACCTTGCTTAGTTTTTGATGACAAGAGAATTGTACGAATGTTTAAAAAGTAAGTCTACATTTTTATGCTTTTAATTCATTTGTTAATTTGATTAATAAATTAAAATTAATTAACTACTTTGGGTAGTAAAACCTGAAAGACGTATTACACCATTTTTGGCTTAATAATGTTTCCACATGACAGTCAATACGACAATAACTCAAACATGTATATAGATACATGACCACAGTCATGTACTTCCGTGAAAAAAATGAATCTTGCAGTCGATCGTCACACGTGCATGTTTTGTCAAATGACAAATAAATTCATACAAAAGATTTTTATTTAAGGAATGGTGGTACAACCTATGTTAAACTATTTAATATACTAATAATTTGGAGCAGTTCGGGCTTTAGAAACCGAGAAGCGGTTAATAAAAATGCTTCTCTGCCCCAAATTATGTCACATTGTATAAAATACTGTAAAATCAGCTTCATTCCTTAAAGTTTATTTTCAGTGTAGGCAATAAGACAAATTTTCTAAAAAAAAATAACTTCAAATTGGGCATATTTTTAAAGTAACGTCAAGCGGAGTACTTTGTAATACGTTTGACGTAACTCATTGTGACATGAGCAACTTATGCTATATTATATAAATCTTTTATTAAATCAAATAAGGCGTGTTACAACTAAAATAAAGTCATTTCTTAATGTTATCTAACAAAAAAAAAACAACAGACACCATTTTATATATTGCATGTAATATTGTTGTTAAAAAAATCAATGTAGGGAATGTAATGCAATATATAAATATAGTATAAAATCCTAATACCAAATACATATACGATCATGTATCAATGTATATATGTTATAGTTTCTTGACAATGTTTAAGTTTCTATCTCATGGAGGATTTGTTGGTTCCAAGAAAGTGTGAAGTCCTGGAATCTGTACTTTGAAACGAGTTTAAAAATAGCTATAGATATTACATATGTGTAATTATGTAGTTAAAATTTTTCCTATTTAGACACTTTTAATACCTCCATTTAAAGAAAAAAACACGTTTTACAATTAAGTTTTTATGGTCCATCTCTGTAGACCGAGGTAATAATGAAACGCTAAAAACTTTAAATCCCTTGCCGAGAGTTTATCTCCACGCTGGGTTTAATCATTCAGTGAACTTACAAAAGATTTGTCACGATGCATTTTGTACAGCCTTATCAAGTTTTAATAAGGAAGTAATGTTATAGCGAAATAAAACGGGAGAGTCAGGTAGGACGGTTGATTGTTTACTTAATTTTTAAGCTTATAGAATATGTTTTATCCTGACATATTTTTCGATTTTGTTTTACCCTGACATATTTTTCGATTTTTTCTATTTCTATACATTAGAATCTATAGCGTAAAAATGAATTTACGTTATTATCCATATGGACCAGATCACTTAAACTCTTTTCCGATCAATTTTTAACCTCTTAATCTGTTATGATTTTAAAGTTCCTTTTTTTAAAAGCTGACTTGTAGATTCGTTCATGCAGGTGGCAGTTTTTAATAAACGTGATCCATATAGTAATGCTTTATACATTCAGCATACAATTACCTAAAAGCAAAATCGCTTGGGGAAGGCATCATGTCCGATTGGTCGCCCGCGTGGTGCAGTGGTTAGAGCGTCTGCTCTAGAGTCGCCAAGTAAGGAGTCAATCCTTACGTCGCAGGTTCGAATCCCTCTGCGGGACGTGGAGACCGGTCCTTCGGATGAGACCGTATAAACCGAGGCCCCGTGTCGCAGTAGGTGCTGGCACGAAAAAGATCCCTCACTGCTCAAAGGCCCTGAGTGCCGAGCATAGGACAAAATTTGTACCCCTCCACCGGCAAGTGGTGGCGTCTCCATATGAGTGAAAAATTCTCGAGAGGGACGTTAAACAACATTCAATCAATCTCCATACCGGTATATTGTAGGCCACCATTGAACCAACTTTTGATACAATGTATGTATACCCAAACCTTTAATTTGTTAATGACATTGATCTCAGAAGGAGAAAGATAAAAATAGAAAAAAAAGATATAACAGATTCAGTAGTTGACATTTGGACATACAGTTTTTTTTTCAAATAAATGACTGTAATATTCTTAGGACAAATACGGCTTCGGAGATGTAAAGTCAATTGCATTTAATGTAAGTAAGAACCTTTGAAATTATAAAAAGTGTAAAACGTTGATTTACCTGAAAATATAGAGAATCTGAAGAATAACACATCTAGGGTTAATAAACGAGCAAAGTACACAAAACAAGTATTCCTAAAATATGTGTATTCAAAACGAGCAATGGATTTTCTGAAGTTTTTAACTTTTAATTTTAGACATTAGTTTGATACCCGTCTTTTTGTAGTTAAACGTTGTTTTTGTTCTTATTAAATTTAACGTGAAGATTAACTCATAGGAGGATAAAACCTACATAATTAATGTGACATTAGGACAAATAGCTATTTAACTTTTTAAGTGTGTAACTTTTATCCTACAGAAGAAAGGACGTGATTAGTTACATAGAGATCATTCAGGTTTTATCTATTGTGGTTGCGTTGTTCTCATGTATGGATGAATCTTTTCACTTAATTGAATGCACAGATCTAGATGGAGGGGATCAAGGGAGTAATGGTTCAGACCCCCTCCTTGAATTTGCAGAGTTAATCAATGTATATATTAACCCCTCCCTGGAAAAAGGGCTCTGTGATACACGTGTAAGTGTCTGAAAAAGTGATGGGTACATGTATGAAGAGATGATTTAAAAGCTTAATTCAAGGACTAATCCCCCCTCCCCTCACCACATAGGAGTTAAAACGGGTTGATTTTTTTACTAGGGTAGAACACTCCCCCTCCTGGATCCGTGCCTAAATCAATTGAATATATTATTAGTACATGTATACATTATATATTTGGTACTATATTGAATATATCTTTTAATTTTACTCATGTTTTGTTTGCACAAATGTAGTGCGTTTAAGTAGAATGTAAAATTTATTAATTTTGTCCCCCTCTTTCCAGAAAGCAATGGTAAAAAAGTCTCAGTATTCTATTCGTCTGTCAGTCTGTATAGCTGTCGATCCGTCACAAAAACCATAACCTTGGTCAAATCTTTTGAATAATGTTACACATGTGTATTACCTATGGCAAAACCTTTTGAAATGTAATTTTTAGCTCACCTGAGCCGAAAGCGATGTGGCCCATGGGCCTCTTGTTTACCATGTGACATTGATCTTGAAGTTTTACATAATTAACAAAAACTTTAACCTTGACAATATTTCTTGAATGAGATGAAATAGGGCTTTTAGATTACACATGTGTACATGTGTATTATAGTGTAGCAGTTAAGATAAAAATATTAGCAAAATATTTTACTTTTGGATACAAGTATGAATTTGGCGCAAATGTCTATCTGATGCAACTAGATCTAAAAACATCGTTAGCCTGCGATTTCTGCAATTTTCAAGATGGCCGCCATTTAAACAAAATTACGTCAATTGCATGCAGTTTGGGCTTACTACCAAAATGATTATAATTTGGGCGCTTATTGACATTTTAGAGTATAGCAAGACTATACAAATTATATTCCAGCTTCAATGCTTCAAAAAAAAAAATTACTTTCTTATAACGCATTATATCGTTACCTATTTTGGAATTTACAATACACTGTACATGTATCATCGCGATAGCGAGAAACCGTATTTTAAAACTTGTAGCAGCTGTTCTATTCTCTCACTTCTATTTTCGTGGGCCTGAATAACAAGAAAAAATTTATATATAAAGCCTTCATAAGTGAAACAATTGTTTAAGGAACGTAAAATCCCAATGAGTGAATTAATCCTTCAAGGAAGGTAAAACTTAAAAAACTGAGCGAAATTAAGTCGCCCTCATGTCGCAGTGGTTAGAGCGTCTGCTTTAGACCTGCAAAGTAAGGACTTGATCCTTACGTCGCAGATAATCGAATCCCACTAACCGATGTCCCTTGTAGGTGCTGGTACTAAAAAAAATCACTCACTGTTCAATATAATGATACAATGGGAATGACAGGAAATTTATGGTGAAGATAGAGTTGTAGTTATGTTTGGAGGGTTGATAATGATGGAATTCCAGATCATCTGGATAAGGATGATGACAAT
Source organism: Saccostrea glomerata (assembly GCA_003671525.1). Taxonomy (NCBI): domain Eukaryota; kingdom Metazoa; phylum Mollusca; class Bivalvia; order Ostreida; family Ostreidae; genus Saccostrea; species Saccostrea glomerata. The sequence goes on along the minus strand of PRKT01001205.1, from coordinate 110,556 downwards.
GACGGGAACCTGGATGACAAAGAGCTGGATACAGACGGTGATGGAATCCCAGATTATCTGGACGATGATGACGATAATGATGGAATTCCTGACAGTCAAGATACTGATGCCAATGGAAATGGTATTCCAGATTTCATGGAAAAAGACACAGATGGAGATGGTATTCCAGATTACCTTGACGATGACGATGACAACGATGGTATTTCAGACGAGGAAGACGATGACGATGATGGTGACGGTATTCCTGATGATCAAGAAGATGCCGACATTGATGGAATTCCAGACCACTTGGACACCGATAGTGATGGTAATGGTGTTATAGACAAACTCCCAAATCTAGATGGCGACGGAATTCCTGATAAATTTGATAAAGATGATGATGGCGTTGGCATTCCCGACCTTCGAGAAGGCAAGAAAATTAATCCTTCCAAAATTTCTAAATTCAATAATCCAAAATCTAAAGCTAAAAATTATGATGACGACGACGACGATGATGATGACGAAAACGATAGTCAAAAAACTTTATTTTCTAGAATTGTGACCTCTGTTAAAGAAATGGTTTTTCCAAGTGGTGATTCATCGGAGGATAAGTCTAAAAATCTCAAGAAAAATCCCAATCCAACAAGAATTAAAAGTAAGGAAAAACAGTTAAAAGGACATGAAGAAGAAATTGATCTCGTAGACTTGGTAAAAAGTGCTTTTTCTAGTGAAGACGACAAGACCAACAATAAAGGGAAGAATAAACAGAGGAAACCGACATAAAAGAATATTTTCAATAATACTTTGTTTATTCACAATGCCCATGAAAATTAGAGAAAAGTGGTATGTTCTTATGTTAATAATAACTTTAAACATTGTTTTTTCCTTTTACTATATTCAGCATAATAATTTTATCTTTATGAGGAACGCAAAATTGATAACTTCAAATATGAAAGAGTTTAGAATAATTTTATTTTGTTTTTAGCTCACCTGAGCCGAAGGCTCAAGTGAGCTTTTCTGATCACATTTTGTCCGGCGTCCGTCTGTCCGTCCGTCTGTCCGTCTGTCTGTCTGTAAACTTTTCACATTTTCGACTTCTTCTGAAGAACCCCTGGGCCAATTTCAACCAAACTTGCCACAAAGTATCCTTGGGTAAAGGGGATTCAAGTTTGTTCAAATGAAGGGCCACGCCCTTATTCAAGGGGAGATAATTTGGAATTAATGAAAATTTAGTGGTATATTTTTTAAATCTTCTTCTCAAGAACCACTGTGCCAGGAAAGATGAAACTTATGGGGAAACATCCTCAGGTAGTGTAGATTCAAGTTTGTTCAAATCATGACCCCCGGGGGTAGGGCGCGGCCAAAATGGCCGACCAAAGTTTTACATACAAATGTATAGCAAAATTCTTTAAAAATCTTCTTCTCAAGAATGACAAAGCCATAATTCATCATATATATATGGAAGTATGCTCAGGTAGTGTAGATTCAAGTTTGTTCAAATCATGACCCGGGAGGGTAGGGCGGGGCCAAAATGGCCGACCAAAGTTTTACATAGAAATATATAGGAAAATTCTTTAAAAATCTTCTTCTCAAGAATGACAAAGCCATAATTCATCATATTTATATGGAAGCATGCTCAGGTAGTGTAGATTCAAGTTTGTTCAAATCATGACCCCCGGGGGTAGGGCGGGGCCAAAATGGCCGACCAAAGTTTTACATAGAAATATATAGGAAAATTCTTTAAAAATCTTCTTCTCAAGAATGACAAAGCCATAATTCATCATATTTATATGGAAGCATGCTCAGGTAGTGTAGATTCAAGTTTGTTCAAATCATGACCCCCGGGGGTAGGGGGGGCCAAAATGGCCGACCAAAGTTTTACATAGAAATATATAGGAAAATTCTTTAAAAATCTTCTTCTCAATCGTTTTCTAAAAAATAGCAAATCCATGATTGGTCATGGGACTACTTTTGGATTTAAACTTTACAATAAAAAGCCATTTTATACTAGTCCTACCCTTGGTGCTCAGGTGAGCGATGTGGCCCATGGGCCTCTTGTTTTAGCTTGGTTTGTTATCCATGATTATAAACTATATTCCTAATTTTCCTTTTTAAGGGTTTTGCATTTTTACGAAGACGTTTAAACAAAAGCTAATTAGAAAATACATAACATTTGCACCTTCATTAAACATTCCCCTTAGGTTTCAACGAATCTTTCAAATACTTTGTTTTATTTCTGTTGCTGGGCTGAATATTTTTCTTATAATTATGTTAAATAATTTTCACTTCCCAATTGTTTCGTTTCAACATTTTGTTACTTTAAAGAATCTTAAGGGCATTAGTTTCCGATTACTTTTAAATTGTATAATATAAATATATATAAGAATGATATCTTTTTTGTGTGCAATACATTTTTTTTCTCCAATTAGTTATAATCTGAATGTGTATGTGCAGCCAGGATGATTGAAATTTTTATGAGACTAAGTTCATTTCACTTGGTGTCCGTTGGTGTATAGTGAGAGAATTCATTTCTTAATTTTAAATATTTGTTTATGTAAGATTATTCATTTTTTTAAAACTGTATTATACCATCTGAAAAGTTAAGTTAGCATAAAAATGATTTTACCATATCTCTGTAAGTATACTTTATTTTATTTGTAGGGCATTAATGTGAAAATAATAGTATTTTCAGCGTTTATTTTCTCCGCAACACAAAACAGCTGGCTTTATTGATCACAATAAAAACTCATTTTCCCTTATATATCAAGAAAGGTTTTTTTCTGTTCATTGAAAAATTGTTGCATACAAAAACAATACTTATTGTTCTGAATATGGTGTCATTAGAAGTAAAATAATAATAATAATAAAAAGAATTCATTGTACTTGTATTGTATTTGAAAGATTTATTTTTGTGTGTGTTATATGCATAATAAATACTGACATTGCAATAAAATTTTTAAATGTTTCCTCGAAAATGTAAGTTTATGGTGCCATATCTATTTTTCCTCCTATTGTCAATTGCAAACAGCAAGAACATAGCTGTGCTTTACAGTTCATAAATAAAGTATGAACTTCACTTTACATGGCTAAAGAAATTCCAAGAAACTCAAATTTTATAATTTAATTTTGAATCAATTCATGAACACTCTTGCATATTTTACTCTTTTAAACGAAATATATTTTGAATAAACAACAACAACAACAACAGAATTATTTTAATTTTTTTATTTACATAACTGTATGTCTTTGTTGTTAGAAAAATAGAAAGGTAATTAAATTTTATATTATTTGTTATATAGTTTTCACTATAAAGAAAATCTCTCAACCTTTTGAAAAGTACTTAAAAATTAATGCCAAGAAGCTTTCAAATTCCACAAAACTTCATCGAAACATGTATTGTGTGAATGTGTGTACAGTTAGAATATTTTGTTCGTAAGATTCTGACCTCATCAATAAATTACTCTGAATCATTTTCCTCTTATTCTGTTCTGGTCGATATATGTAAGACAACTATGGTCTGGTTGTTTCAGATATCAGCTTAACTTTTCGTGCCCTTTCTTTATTGATCATTATTATTTTTATTATTAATGTAAGATTATAAAACTGAATCGTATTTTGGCTGACATGTTTTATACAAATTGTTAGGCCTTTATTTTTTTTTTAATTTATGTACAGCACTGAAAGTTCCGACTTCCTGATCCATGAATAGATGACACCGGTCAAAGGGACATCTTTACTTTTCCTACGGCACTGTTACAACGCACTTTGAAAAATTACGCTCTTTAAAGTTTTTTCAAAGTGCTTTAAATTTGAGACCAAATCAACGCACTTTGAAAAAATAAAATTTCTTTTCAAAGTGCGTTAATATCGACGATCTACCCGAGAAGAGACCTTCTACTCTTCTCCTTGTTTTAAATGATGTTAAATGAGTACATTTAAATTTTAAAAGTTGGTCAAAAGATATAATTATTACAATTGATTTAATTACAAAATCTAAATTTAGAAATATTATACACATTTTTTATCAAAGTGCATTAAATGTCCCCATTGTAAAAAATGTTTACGCACACTCTTATAACGCACTTTGAAAAAAAAATTCAAAGTGCTGTTTAGTGTGTCCAAAATTTAACGCACTTTGAAAACTTTTTTCAAAGTGCGTTGCCACAAGGCATCTTATCTCACCAGGGGATTTCTGAGGGTCAGTGTTTTATTCATTATCCAATATTTGTATTGTTTATTATGTTGTACGTATGCTGTACTCTTTGTTCCCCTTTTTACTTTTTATTTTCAAATTTCAGATACCATTTACATGATATTATAATGTTAAGTTCTCATTCTGATCTTTGCAATGCAAAGTCTGTGTCGACAAAAAAAAAGGGAATCCTTTTTTAAAAAAAAACCAACATTTAACTCTTGTTAAGACTTAATGTATTTTACATTATTTTGAAAACATTTTAAAATATTTTAGGGAAGTTAAACAAGATGTTGTTAAATATACGTAATTTTAAACGAAATTTCTGATAATGAAATATTTTACAGTCAACTGAAGTTTTTGGTCTTTCATGTAGTCATACGTTCTGCTGTAAAACGGAGCTTAGGCTAACAGACAAGTAGGCAGACTGGCGGACAGACAGAACAAAAATTAAAATACACTTGAATCATCAATTCAGCTAGCATAAATAACACAGGCATGCGCCATCAAAATAAGTTTTATTTTCTGTGTATTACAAATTAATTTTCTGTAGCTTCAAATCAAACAAAGGGGGGAGGGGGGTAAAACCAAGAAGATTTTATAAGACAGGGGCTAATTTAGATCAATTATCATTGATTCAAATGCTGGCGGACGTTTTTCATTCTTATTGTCAGTCCATTTTTTTATACTGAATTGATGTCGGTTTTCCCCATTATTTCCCGATCATGACAAGGAGCACATGGCGGATATGACCGGTCGGCATGGGTTGCTCACTCCTCCATGACAACTGATCCTGCATCTAAATTTGGAGGTCTGCGTTTGCTCTGCTCATATTTGTATTGATTTATGGAATTTCGATCTTGAATACTGTTTGTTATCTCCAAGTGTATTATAAGTCAAAAATTGACTGACGTTTTTATACTAATTGTTAGGCAATGATTTACACACTTAATTGTCGATGGCTTTTCTCGTTATGTCCCGATCATGACAAGGAGCACACGGCAGGTGTGACTGGACGGCAGGGGATGTCACTCCTACATGGTACCTTATCCCATCTCTAATGTTGTAGAGGACAATGTCTGTTTTGATGATTTGTATTGCTTAATGGACTTTTGAATTCAAATTCTGTTTCTTATCCCTTTATGTCTCATTTAGTAAATACATGTACGAGGGTTGATCCAAAAGTCATGTCACAACTTTGTAAAATTGCTATAAATCGACGTAAAGCAACATACATGATAAAAGCTTTATTTATTTCAAATGAGACCTGAAAAATTCAAAGGAATATGATGCAAATTCGAGAATTGTGTCTTTAAAAAATTTGGGAGATTGGGTGCTTTTTTATAATCTTTTTAATGTGTTTGTCCTTTTCATTCTAAGAAAAAAGAAACTTTAAAACGTGACGTTCCGTTGTGACGCGGCGACACCCCCTATGCTCTATGTTTTAATCATCTATAAAATAAATTCAAATAAACATTGTTAAATTAAAATATCAATGTTGATTAGATTTATTTTTCTGCATCTTTTGGTATATTGCATTTGATAATATGACGCCAAATATAAAAGATATGGACACTGTGATATCATTTTTGGATCAACCCTCGTACATGTAGTTTCCCCATAGAGAAATTTGCATGTGATACCAGTTAAGAAAAAAAAATCACGTTTTAATTAAGTTCATGTGGACCATAACTGTAGATACTCATAGTGAAATACTGAAAAATTTAAAACCCAGAGATAAACGCTTGCCACTATTTAAATATTCAGTGAACTTGAATAGATTTGTCACGTTGTATTTTGTAAAGCTTAATCGTGTTTCAACAAGGAAGTAATGTTTATGGCGAATTGTAAACAGAGTCAGGTAGGGTACTTATATTTTTACATTAAATTTTATATAATTTATATAATTATAATCCAACATGTTCAATTTTTCTTTCTATCGGACAGCAGAATCTTTAAAGTATTACTTTTAAATTGTACATATCACTTCAACCATAACCCCATAAAATCTTTTCTGATGAAAACTTTTTCGCTGTTCGGCTATCAGTCGCTATATTTTACTTGGTTAGTGCACATGATTATTCATGTGTCAATCTTTTAAGTACAGGTCTCACTAAGAATCAGACAATATGTGTATAAAAGTGAATCATGAGGGTTCTCAGAATTCGATGATTTTACACACACAGGTTTCTCTTACACTATGAATCACGTATGTAAAATGAAAATTATTTTGGGTCCTGGTTACTATGGAAACATGGCCAAAGAAATTTTCCCTAGCAACCGGTCAATTTTCCATGTTTATGGACAAATATATCACTAAACTTAGAGGCTTGAAATTGAATGTGAATATTACCAGAGGGGTTCTTAAATAATGTTATCATAAAGATAAACATTTCAAGTGATAAAACCATG
>PRKT01001205.1:83269-93798 GCA_003671525.1 Saccostrea glomerata | reverse complement strand
ATATCAGCCTTTCAGTGCTACAACCTTCAAGAAGTACGGATGCCTAAAATATCTATGAAATAAAATTTTGGTTTAGCTTTCCTTCCTAAAACACAATTGAAATATAATTAAAATATATTTGAACAGTACTGGCCATAACTCACTGTCTTCTTTTGTAGTAAATGAATTACAATACAATTACTTTCATTGAAAGATGGATCTGTTACACATTACATCTCATTACTTTGAAATAAATGTAATGATTACAAGTATTATCATTGGATTTTCACGAGAATCACTCAACTCTACAGTTGAGAGTTTACATGGACATTTGAACTGGTACGGAGGTACAGAATTGATAATACATACGAAAACCCTTCTAGTGGTCATAGGTATGGTGTCAGGAACACTAAAATGTGAAGGCCTGGAGTTGACGGCAGGATGGTTGTCGTTTTCTTCAAGAACAACTTATATTTTTCATTAAAATAACCCGTTATTTTCGTTTAATTAAATGTTGAGCTAAATATGTATATCGTAAAAGAGATACCGTGCATTGACCTAGTGTAAAAGTAAGCCGTCAACTGTAAAAGTCAGCGCTCCTCGTAAAAGTCTATTACAAGGGTTGTTCAATAAATAATGTCCTCGATCCTCGGAAAGAAACAAAAAACGCTTTAATGATTAGGCTCAATGATTTCACTTAAATATTTTCTTTTATTTAAAACACTTGTCAGTAACATTTTCATCCAATTTCTTTTGAGTATGGCCCTCCGTATACTGGAATATTGCAGAAACTACATATAAAACTGTCTTTGTGCTCTTGCATTTCTTTGCTCTTCTTAGCAGAAGTTCTGTAGCTTTATGGTTTAATATTTGTCTTTAACCATGACGCTACAGATTCTGCAATTCAAAAAAAGATACAAATTACGGCGCAATATTTTTGGGAGAATTTCTCCACTTCCAAGCATCGGTTAATTAACTTCCTTTCAATCCCTAATCCTAGGCACATTATTTAACTAAACTGTATATTTTATCCATCTCCCATCCCCTTATAATCATCTCCACAAGTGATAAACTCGCTTGTTTAAAATTATTTGTTAGATTGCTGAAAATTCACATCAAGCAAATTTATTGCCTGTGGTAACAAAATAAACGGTTGGGAGATGGATGAAATAATGATTAATAATAAAATTTAATGAATAATAAAAATATTGGCAACAGAATCTGTCTAGAATTAGGGAGTGAAAGGTAGTTGATTAACCAATGCTAGAAAGTGGAGAAATTATCCCCAAAAGTGCGCAAAAAATATTGCGCCGTAAATTGCACCTTTTTTTGCATTACGGGATCTGTAGCGTTATGCATAGTCAAAGACAAATATATAAACCCATAACGCTACAGATCTGTAGCCATGCTTTTCTCAGACCTTTGCTGTTGTTGTCAAGCGCATCTTATTGTTAATTTGATTGGAGGGTTTAAAGCACTGGATCCGAGTTTCATTGTCTGTTTGAATGACAGACAAATATGGATATTTGCATATTCACTGCTCTCTCCCACTATGAACATCAACTGTGTTCATAGGACTATAGACGCAACTGCTATTTCTATAAACGCAATTGATCTTTCTCACTCATGTAGAACAATCACTACTAGGCTGTTACGTGTTGAGAAGTATATATATGAAATGTTTCACAAGAGGAATAAAAATAAGTTTTTAATAATATTCTTTGAAAAAAAAGGAAATTCAAAATATTTAAAATTGCTGATTTATATCTTTAAAAATTCCATTTTGGTCAATGTATTTAATTGTATAATAAATCTGTTTAAAATTATAGAGAACTGCCATATTTTTATTTTTTTTCGTATCACTCATATATGTACAAAGAACGATAACTCTTCACACTTGGGTAACACCATTCAGAGAGAGAAAATTTCTTTAACTAGTATATCTATTTCAAGAATGATATCAGGTATTAAAAATAAATAGAAAGACTAAAAAAAAATTATTGAAAAGCATTTTGGAGTAATAATCATTATAAAAGCATTCTCATCTTTCATCATAGTGTTAAATTATTGATTTTTGTCAGAGGGTTTTAATAATGTTGATTGATGACGTCACAACTGCATCAAAACAAAAATGTGATGACAGCGCTGCTTGTATTCAGATAACTGTGTTTGAGAGGGAAATACTTTATAAATTGTTTGTGATTTATTAAAGAGAAAAGGAGCATTAATCAGGTTTACTGATTTTAAAGCCGTATGTTTTTCTTTACTGAAGACAAGAAGCTGCGTCCTTATGTAAGTCAGGATTTCTTCTGATACTCTTGAAATAAAATCAAAGAATGCAAATATAAGTAATAAACAACGATTATTCAGTGAACATGGCATTATGAATAGCAATAGCTCTGCTGGCATATTTTTATGCCAGCAGAGCAATTGCTATTCATAACGCCATGTTCACTGAATAACGTTGTTTATTTCTTAAATAACTACAATTTTTGATTTTTTGAAATAATTGTTTAGATATTCATACTCGCTGTCGTTTTCACTCACTCACTAGGGTGACCATTGAAAACTAAGCTTTTTTACTGTCAAAAAACGACACCAAAATGATGCCTATGGAATCTATGTGTCCTAAAGTAAATTAAACATTTTCAGAGATAATTTAATGAATTTTGTCAATTTTGACATTGGTTAATTGTTACAAGTCCTTGTCGCCAAAGACGGGTACTCGCTTTTGATATCCAGAATATAGTTTTTGTTCATTGCAAATTGCAATACACCTGCTCATGTGTCTATAAAACAGACATTGGTTACTTTAAATTTCCAATATTTCAATGAAGATTTTTTTTTCATTTTTAACAAGTTTACAGCAGCTTTAATGAAGCGTTTTATTTCACTCTAGTTTACTGATTCCTTATTATGAATTACTATTACTTTTTGATACAGTATCTCGAATACCCCTTGTTCTCCACAAGTTTCTCACAATGAAACTATGAGATGAAAAGTGGTCACATAAACTGTTATCAATTCACTAAAGATTCAGTCATGAGAGAAATCAAGATTTTTATGTTTTATGTTACTAAGTTCAGGACATTATTTATTGAACTGCCCGCGAACACATTGCCATTACCCCAGGTTTGATGGCGTATTTGCTAGCTCACGATTACATAAGAATTAAAAAATACTTACATGAGAGATGACACATTAAAGCTCATTTATTTGAAATTATTGTAATGATTACAATTTATTATAATTACACACTATCATGTCTCCAGGTTTGATGTGCTTATGCTAGTTCACAATTACATACGTATGCCTGTGTAAAGACAAATACTGTCCTCCATAGAATAATGACCGGAGTCATTTTTCGACGTAAGAAGAAAAAGTACCATCACCCTAAAAATCTCCATTTCTCACGTGAGGAAAAATAACTCCAGAAGAATAATGACCCCTTTGTGGATTAAAGAGGTTTAATGTTGAAACTCTTAGGGGGCAAAAAAATAAAAATAAACCAAGAGCTAGACCTGTTGGCCAAAATGCTCACTTAAGCTAAATTGTGAATAAATCGATGACATGTTGATTTTATTTAAAGATACACTTATTGTGCTATTCTTAAGGTCAAGACAATATGACTCAGAAACTGGAGAATCGAAGTAAATTAAAGAATTTATCGAGCCCAAAGGACAAGGAGAGCATTGTTTTTTCCCCGCAAAATTACTTATTGTCCTGACAGAAGAAACAACCACGATTGTTTTATTATATGATTCAACGATTAAATTGATACAAACTTTTTAAGCAGAATTTCAAGTTTCATGTTTACATTTGCTCAAATCGAAGCCAAAAATAATGAAAGAATCGGAGTTAAGCATGACCAGTATTAATTTTGCATTTGAAATCTTTTTTTGGTGCACTGTAGTTCTAAACATAAATACAAAGGTATAACATTGAAAGAGGAAATAGCACATTATACATGTAAAAGGCAAATGGACAAATTACATTAGAAATATCTTTGATAGACGCCTCAGAAAGTTATGTAATGTAAGGGAGATTTCCTTTTACTCTACTTTCAAAACATTGTAGTGAGGAGGGTAGGTCAATCAGACTTGCAATGAACATTTTCAAACACAAAAGACCGGAGAAGTGAACTTTTCTAATTTCTTGTATATTTCAAAATTGATAACCCAACAAATTAATCTTAAAAAGAATGAATCGTTTAAACGTCCACATTTGGCCCCCCGATAATTTACAAAAAATAAGTTTAAAGATTAAAGATTTTCTACATATTTTTGTCTCAATCTTTTCATCAAACAATGCAGATTATTACTTGCACTGTAATTGGGTATTTATCTGATTAATATAGCAGGGGTACGTTGTTTACATCGATTTCCCATAGACTTTAGGCCATACCCCCATTTTGAAAGCCCAATTTTTATATGAGCGCATAGATGTTTCAAGTTGTAGTAAATAGGGTCAATGTAAAGAGTTATACTTGTCATTTTAATTCATGAAAGAAATTGAAACAGTCGTGCGCTCACATGTTACTTTCCAAAAAAGTGCAAAATCACGGGTACCTGTCCCTATAGTAAAGGCACCTTGTTTACAAATTTCAACACGCCTTTGACCTCATGAATAACAAAGCATTGAACACGTGACTAAAATCTATTCACTTTCATGCTTTGAGCAGATCAATGCGACATCGTGTCCAGTGCTGCGAGCTATCGATGGTCAAATCCTTTTCAAATGGGTAATTAGAATTTAATGTACCGGGGGATAAAATTTCTTTAAAACGGTATATTTAAGACTAGTTAACATTTTTGATTTACTTGTTATTTCAGTCAATTATGTTTGATTTCTTTTTTCGGTATTTATCAATATATTTTGGAGGCTTGCAGGATTTGAAAAAAAAATACTGAGAGTATATATATTATCAATTTGCCTTTCTTCCTAAGTATACATGTACATGTACATCACATCAGCGTTACGTTCATTGACTCTTAGAAGATATAAAAAAAATTACGATCGTTATTTGAAAAAATACCAATTTATCATATCTTTCGAAAAAAAAACCGTTTACAAATGTGTAATTCTAATTAAAGAAACATTACAGAAAAGAAATTGAAGTGTGAGGCATTAAAAAGATTTATATATCGGATGAAACACATTGCCAAAATGCACCCCTACATGTAATTAAATAGAGGGAAACTCTGGGTTTCACCTGACGACACTACAAATGTTATAACTTTTCACATTGGCACAAAATCTAAAAACAATGAAAAATTTACATATAAATATTAGTATGTAACATAAAATCGAACGAAAAGGGCTTATTTTTTTGAAATGGTTTATTGTTTATCTCACTAGAGGTCGAGATTTTTTTTAAACAATGCAGACTGGACTGTGCAAAGTACACTTGTCTAACACTGATGTTTTTTTTTTTAATATCCAGCAACGATAATATTGACGTTAAACTGACGTTTAATTTTCACTTTCTTGCGAATTTATTTTTCATACACTGAGTGAAGTTTTATATCACAATTCAACCGTATTTGTTGTAGCACACCAATTTCGCAAAATTATATATGTACTTGATAATTATTACCGTGAATGTTATAAGCTAATTAATTATAAACTTTAATAGATGGATTATCATCTCTATAAAAATAAAGTTTTAAGTATGAAAAAGAGTCTATCCTGCGTTCTATTCACAAATTCCATTGTGTGTATTTATATATAAATAATTTGACGAATTTCTCATAAATGATTTAAGATATATCTCGTAAGTTAAGCAGAAAAAAAATAAGTCTGACAAATAAAAAAAGGGATGCTTATGTGTTCGGTCTCTTGCACTAAAAAGGGGGCTTTTAGGTGTCACTTCATCATAAAACGTAGTACACTTCGAACACACACTAATGTATTCATACTAATCGCACGCTTGATAGACGCCCCGCCTTCTCATTCAAATGCTAGTACTACAATGGCCTATATATAGTCGTAATGGCGAAGTTTTACAGTGAAATATGCGACTTTATTTAATAGATATCATGTATACATTGAAAGTTTCTTTCCTAAAAAATCCTTTATTAGTATCTATACAGACTATACTTGAAGATTTTAGCTATAAGATAAAAATGTTCTTATTTAAAAGGGTATAATTCTGCATTTAAAAAGGGGCGATATTGCAGTGTTAATTAAGAGGATTCATTCTTTGGCTGAATTTCATTGAATAGTTTTTAAGAAATCGCGATTTGAAAAGGTAAAAAAAATCATAATGAAAAATAATAATAAGAAAAAGTAGAATAACTATAAGGTCTTCCATGAAGACGAAAGACCTTAATAATAATAATAAAAATAAGAGTAATATTTTTTTAAGAGGGTGACTCAATTAGTGCGCACACTATTCTTCCTGGTACAAGACTTAGGGCTTTATGGAATTTAATCTCGTGACCAACCCGTATTTATATCCCGATAGATGTTTAAAAATGATGCGTTATTTCTTAAATATATCAATATGAATCCAAGTAATTTTACATGTGTGACACTCTCAAGAAAATTATCTAAAATTTGTAAATTTAGATTTCGGTTCGTCAGTTTTGATCGTCTCTGATATGTGCCTATCAACATGCATTTTGTTTTACATGTACTAGTATTCAATGGCTCTTTTTCTACAAAAAATTTATTTCTTTATTTATGGGTGTGGGGTCATTTTATGTCGTTGAAAAAATGACCCCGGTCTGGTCATTATTTTATGGGGGTCATTATACATTTGTCTCTACACCTGGATAGATATCAAAATTTGCGTCAAAATAAACATAATTAACTTTCAAAACGGATATTTTTCTTTCAATTGCGGGAATTATCACCATCTAATCTACACTGAACTACACATGACTTTTTCACTGAATTTATACATAGTTAGCGCATAATTTTCTATTGTTCTCCTTTTAACAGTAGCTGTACATTTGGCTATTTGCATTTACATGTTTATATTTAGTAATGTTGTGTTTAAAGGAGATTAATATTTTATATTCAATTTTTATTATATAAAGGAGATTAATATTTTATAGAAACTGTTCTCACGTTTTTAATGAGACTTTTTCTCACTTAAACCATGAGCACTTCTTAATTCTTTAACACACTCTCTCTGATGTAAACAAAGGCGGTAGTACGTACATGTATGTTGAATATTTATAATTCACCATGTAATATATCTTTCCTAGGGTAACTTTTTTATTTCTTAATTATTACAAGTATCACAATAAATTATTGCTTAATACTTCAAATTTTACAGATTAAAGAAAGAAGTTGTTCACTTTATATATATCTTCATGGTCCAATATGACATGTACCGGTATCTCCTTACCGCCCTCATTCTTGGATTCAATTGCAGAGGTAAAGTAACTAATTTAGGTTGACCAAAATATACAAATTAATTATTTTTTTAAAATGGTTTTGATCCTTGTTTAAAAATTGCTAAACTTTATTTTTAAGCTCAAAATGTCTGTTTCCAAGATGTTGACATGTAGAATTACCTAGCAGCGGTTTCTGTTTCTTTAATGTTTGTCAATATTAAAGCTTCTTAAACCAATTTTTTATCATGTGTGTAGCTAGTTTACATGTTCATATCAAATAAAAGTTTAACGGAAATAGCCCCTATGAAAAATTGCAAACTTTCAAAAAGAGTTATTAACCATGACGTTGATGAAACAAAGTCTCCTTTGAAGTCATTATTTCGAAAGTCACGTGGTCGAAATAACTATATTAGCAAATACTAATACAATTGAATCTCTAAGTCAAATGCTACTGACGATTAATTGTTAGGCCATTATTTACACATTGAAATTTCTAAGGCCTTTTGGTTTACCCGATCATATAACAAGGAAAACACCGAGGATATGATCTGTGGACAAAGGATGCGTACTTTTCAATGACATCTTATCCCACCATTAATCAATTAGGTGGACCATGTTACTTTGATATTGATTAATTGAATACTGCTCTTTATTTTCTCATTTCATTTTCGCTTTAATTCCAAATCATTATGCATCGTCAATCAATTGACAAGTCTATGAAATAAAGAGTAATAGATAAATTTAAAGAATGGGTGGACTTAAGTGGCCAGAAAAAAATGCCGTAAATTTAAGATTCATAAAATGTTTATTTTTTTCCATCATATAAACCCACGATATCTTAACTGTGTATTCATGGTAAGGATGTGAATTTAAAACACTCTTTTCGAGGTAAACTAAATAAATATCGAAAGCATGGTGTCTAAAGATTTCTTGAATATCAATAGATAATCGGGGTCACGCGTTTTTCATCGTCTGAATACATAGTCAGCACATGTTTGTCGGCTGTTCTTAAAAAAACAGAGGTTGTATATTGAACAAAATAATGTTATATTAAAAGGAGAAGAGCCGACAAAAGTGTGCTCATAATTAATTTAACAAAAAACATGTTCAAAACAAACTTCTCGCTTTCATTGAAATGTCTTCGATTGACCTGTTAAATATTACAATTCGTCACGTGATGTCCACCTGCGAGTGTACTCGTGAAAACAGTTACATTGTATTCTTCACCCTGACCTCGATCTAAATCACGTCTTTGATCGTGTTTTGTTGCCGTTTTCAGAGTTTAGCAAATTAAATATTGTTTTAATTTTGCGTGTCATCACATTTTTAAAATAATTTCATATTGACATCACTGTAAAATGCTAAACACGTATTCGAATTTTTGGAAAGAGAGATAGATAGAAAAAGAGATGTCAACAATGACACCGATCGATAGCCCAGCCTCCTATAAATATTGATTGTGTGACATAAAATCCACAGTACTCCGGGTACATGTCGAATTCCGGAAGACGACACACATGTATCGTTTCTTTAATTTTGATACACGACAACAGGGCATTGTTTTTGCACAAATGTTCCACCTAATATAACCAAGTATATTTTGCTCTTTCAATTGCACATAATATATTTTGGATTCACTTCATTTACAGATTGTAAGAGGAGTCGCAAAAAGATCCAAAATAGGGCGTTAAGTCCATCCATTCTTTTTTTAAACTCGTCACTCAAGTCACCGATCTGGTCCCGGCCCTCGGCTGGTTGTATTTCAATGCCGCAAAAGCATTGAAAAAAAAAAAACAAAAAAAAAACAAACAAACAAACAAACAAATTTATCAAAAACTTTTCATAAGGCTTTTAAAAATTAAGGTCTCCCGACTTCAGTGATTCTTACGTTTCTTTTTCACTTTTCTTATTATTATTATTGTTTTTTTTTCTTACCGATTTTGTGCACGCGATTTCTCGAAAACGGCTCGATGGATTTCCATGGAACTTTCAGGACTAATGAAGCATTACTTGAACTGGATTCATTTTTTTCGTTTTGATGACGTCACTTCTGGTTCGGAGTTTCCTGCGATTTAGTGATTTTTAGAGGTCCACTTTTTCCGGCAGTTTTCTCAAAAAAACACTTAACAGAGAAGCATGAAAGAATGAATCGTTTAAACGTCCTAATTTGGCCCCCCGATAATTTACCAAAAATAAGTTTAATTATATTCTCCCTCACTTAGTTCGTCCGAATACAAATTAATGAAGTGCTAAATGAATAAAACACAACACATGTTAAGTAGGAACGCTGCTCGCTAGTGCTTAGAGATTCAAAGAGATTTATCATCGGGCTGATTTCCTACAATGCAATTATAACCATATATAGACAAATATAGATTCACAAAAACAATTTTAATAATCATATACACAAACAACAAAATTTATATGCGTAAATTCTTCGTTACATTTAACTGCTTTGAAACAGAATCCTTAATGTAATTATCCCTTGATAAATCTGTCTTCCAACGACCATGTATTTTCAATAACCTGTTATTTACCCCACATGAAGCTGCAGAAGAAGCGCCACCGCTACGTAAACTATGTAAACCAAATAGCTTTGAATCCACACCAATAGTCGATAAAGAATCAAGTAATATTTCACGTGCCCTGGTGTAAGAAATAGGCTTGTTGATATTACAAAGCCTGTGACAATTAGCTGATTTGAAATAACGAACAGATCTAAAAATGTAATCGTCTGGTTTTCCTGATATTCCAGCTAACTGTAAATAATGTTTTGCCCAGAACACAGGACATGTAGCATTACCTGTACTTGTAATGAGAACATCATTACCTCGTCTATAAACGTCAGTTTTGCTGCTTTCAATATGTAATCACATGTAAAAATCATGAAAAGAAATATTTCTAACTCTTAAATTCGCAAGTTCATTAAATCTTAAAAACCCCGCAAAACCCATCAGAAACATAGCACACACTCTTACACTTAATAAGTCATTTTTTCGACTGTCATCACCGTATTTGTTTATGATCTGCTCCAAAATTTCGGGCGTAATAGGTTCCTTCTTCTGAATCGGCTTACTAAGGATTCTTTTTCCTCCTTCCATAACCATATGCAGAATTTTTGTATCACACGGATTAATGCACACATTGAAATCATGGAACCACTTAATACTGTAAAAATAAGTTGATAACACTGATTCTGACACC
>PRKT01001205.1:24096-76650 GCA_003671525.1 Saccostrea glomerata | reverse complement strand
CCCCCCCCCCCCCCCTGCAAAACATGATGCATAAGGCGTGTACAGGAACTGATATGTTTTTATTAAAAATATCACGCTACATATAATTTTTTTAGTGAATGAGGTTAAAAATCAAACATGAAACGATGGAAATGTAACCAGATTGTTTAGACATCGGGATCGAGATGCTTTTCACATCTCGATACGGATACGGATACGTATACGGATACGGATACGTCAGATAGAACAATCTCTATTAGTAACAAAAAATCGAATGAAAAAGTAAGTAATCTTTTTTTTTTTTGGAAATGGTTTACTGTTTAATATATTTCTAATACATCATTTCAAATAGAACTCGTGTGTTAAGCAAAAAAAAAAAAAACACAAATTAAACAAGATGTGTTTGTGAAACACAATGCGCCCGGCGGCAACAAAAATCGAAAAAGCTATTTTTAGCATACAAGCATAGGTAACAGTCAAGGTCACAAGGTCGTTGTCCTTGGTGTCATTTGAGAGAACTTGATGAGTGGATTATGCACACCAAATAAGAAGTCTATATCTTTTAAGGTTCAAAAGTTATGGTGAAAGGTACGAAAAAGCTATTTTTAGCATATAGGTCACAGTCAAGGTCACCAGGTTATTGCCCTTTGTGTCATTTGAAAGAACTTTATTAGTGTAGTAAGCATACTTAATATGAAGTCTCTATCTTTCATGGTTCAAAAGTTATGGCGAAGGTTAAAGTTTGCAGACAGAAAAGCTATTTTTAGCATATAGGTCACATCCAAGGTCATAAGGTCATTAATATTGGTGTCATTTGAAAGCACTTAATTAGTGAAGTATGCATACCAAACATGAAGTTTAAACCTTTCATGTTTCAAAAGTTATGGCGAAGGTTAAAGTTTGTAGACAAACAAACAAACAAACAAACAGACAGACAGACAGACAGACAGACAGGACAAAAACAATATACGCTTCGGATCTATCGATCCGGGCGCATAATAAAAAGGATGCTTATATTTGGTCGGTCTCTAGCACTAAAAAATTGGGATTTTAGGTGTCACTTCATCAGAAAACTTAGTACACTTCAAACACACGCTAATGCATTCACACTAATCGCACGCTTGAACGACACCCCGCCTTCTCATTCAAATACCAGTACAAGTAGAGCTTTTCTAAAAAGCTTACCGTCTTCAGCAACAACCTTAAACAGTATATAAGATGATCTATACCTATCAGACCGTATTATTCTTTTGAATTTCTTGATTTTGTATTACTACATTATCTTTTTACTGGCATTAGCCCTGCCACGGTTGTCGCTCGGTCATCTCCGTAGATCTATCGGCAAACCTCGGCTGATCCTTTACCTTCTTCAAACAAGAAAATGGAAAAGAATACTAACAAAATGTAAAGCCTGCAAGCAATAAAAATCAAATTTTATTTATAATGAAATTAAAGAGACCCTTTTAGTCATTGTTATAAAAAAAATACCATGTCATTTTGAATTAATTTCTGCTGATTTTGTTGTTCGTTTTGTCATTTTTTTTTAAGATTGGAAATCTTGCAAAATTGTTAAGTCGTACGAAAATTAGATCACCAGAAAGTTATCTCCCTTGCCTTGAACAGCATTTCAACCAATGAAATAATTGAAAATTTTCTCTTCATGCAATTTCTACCAATCGCAAAAGAGAGGAAGTGCATAGCCCGGAGACTGTAAAAAACTTCAACTATATAATACCGTCTTCCTTGGAAGACGGTAACAATGACCTATATATAGCCGTAATGGCGAAGTTTTACAGTAAAATATGCAACTTTATTTAATCGATATCATGTTTATATTGAAGGTTTCTTTCCTAAATAAATCCGTTATTTGTATCTATACAGACTATACTTGAACAGGTCGGAGAGAATACTCGAAATCGGGTATTATCCGTTAAATCGCGTATAATAGTCGATATCGTTGAATCCGCGAAATCGGGTATTCCGTGCAACTTTCAATAAAAACTAAAGAATAAAGCAACGGCGCATTATGCCAGTAACTGTTACATGTACATCAGTATCTTGTGGATTTATTTTTATTAAACCTAATTCACACAGTTGTCAAATAAGTTTAAAATCACACGACAAACACTGCTGGGGTAACAAAGAGGACACAATGGCGTTATTATTTTTCAATATAATTTCTAAAAACAAATAACTACACTTCGTTTGTCTTTATTTCCCATTAAAGTATTCCCTATACTTAATTTTCTAATTTGTGCACTATTTACAAAAAGTGAAATTTTAGAGGAATTAAACGACTAACGCCGTGTTATGTATTTTTACTGAAAAATGTATGGCGTCCCTTTCACGTGAAATATAAATTATTCCTACATGTAACAGTTAGAGAGTACAGTATAAGGGAGTCATAATTGTATATCTCTGCCATTATAGAATACCAACGTAATTATAAAGAAGAAAATAAAATAAGATTAAATAAATACCCACGGGAAAACAGTTTGAAAATAGCTAATTGAAGGTGAGTATTTTTTTTTACGTCAATTTAGCATGAAATTTTTATTCAAAGACACCATAAATTTTTTGGTTGCATTTTAATCGATACAAGATATGCTATTTTACGTTTAATTTATGCATTTGTGTGAAAATTGAGAGCGAGAAATCATATGAACAGGATTTTCTTGTTTTTTTTCGGGGGGTGGGGGGGTGGGTGTATAAATAAAAGTCAAATGTGTACATATTTTCATGAGCTTATAATATATTGAATTTCTCAATATAGATCGAGGTACAGTCATATTGAAATATAAATTACATAGTCAAGTTTTCACATTTCTTATAGTTTTTATGTTTATGAGCATGTTAATGAACAAACTGAAATAATGGAGTGTTCAATTGCCTTGGAAACTCTTGTCTTACTTTTTGGGAATATAATTCCTCATCGTACATTAAAACTTCATAAAAAATGTAGCCACCTCCTTGCTTTATTATACTATATGATAGACAGGGTAAATTTTACCTCTTTACCTTCTATATTTAAGGAGTCACTGTCTAGTTTGTATTGTATGCCAGGACATCAACGATAGTGGGAAACATGGGAAAATTTGCATAACGGGCGAAGCCCATTTTGCATAAATTTGCATAAATTATCCCATGTTTCCCACTATTGTTGATGTCCCTGGCATACTCTACTAACAAGACAGTGATTCCTTATATTTCCATTTAATTGTAAAATAAAATTGTACATTGAGACTTTAAAAATGCAGACATCGATTTAAATTACACGAGGACTCCCATCCCAATGTCCATCCCACTGAAGTTAAAAACAATAGCTGCCGCACGAGATTTTCATGCATATTTGGCCTCCTTGGCGTCAGCCTCAGAGACAGATGCGCACGAGATTTGCATGCATATCAGGCCTCCATAGCTCCTGACCTATTGACCTGCCAAATTTAAATTCCGGTGGAATTATCAAGAAATTAACTCCGCTCACTTTCAAAGAGTTATCATGGAGAAAAAAATTAGAAAAGGAATTATTTTTATTATATCGCTATCTTATACCTCATTATAATATGCTAATACAACGCACTATCTGATTGCTTGTAGACAATATGTCACAGTCTTCTTTTAGTTATTTTATCTATGATACGTATTACTCATGGCAATTACTTTTACTAATACTCATGTATAATTAAAAAATGTGTTAAAAAAATAAACATAAATTCAAGTTACTTGTAGTCTCATATTGTGTTAGAAAATCACAGGTTACTTTTTGATTACCTACAATGTATATGATTTTATTTGATGAATAAATCTTCCCTACACATGTAGAACACAGTCGAGGTTGTTTTGTCAGAGGTGGTAGAGAAGCCTTTAGCCCCCCCCCCCTTTTTGAAGTCGCCAAGAAATGGTAAAATATTGATGACTTAGCAAAATTAAACGATTAAACGTCATGTTCTCTCATGAGTTGTATTCCTGAAACTATCATTGTCTCTGCTTAAATATTAAAGACATATTCTGCAAAAATGTATGAATGATAAAAAAAAAATTTCAAAAAAAGAGAAATAGGGTTTTTTTAACCGAAATTGTAGACATTTTTATCATTACATTATTTATACATTCATAAATAAATTTTATTTGATGCACAGGATGAATGTGAAAGTAATTAATGACGCATAATTAGATACGATAGACAATCCCTTGTTTATACATGGCATCATATCTTGTGTGTGAAATGTGTTTCAGTATAATTTGATTTATTTACAAATTGTTCATGTTTGTCGTGTTGATGTGGAATTATTATAAATTCCCGAATTCTGATACTTTACAATTCTGTTGTGTTGAGAATGAACATGAGGAAGATGCATATACTTTCAACATAAGGAAAAATATAAAGCAAATCGAACGCCTTTTAGTGTGCAGATCATGAAATGTACTGAGCTGCACGGGTATTTGTTGTCCTAAGCGCATTATTCTTGACGCCCAAATTCTTACTTGGCTAGTGATACCTTTAGAAAACATGTGTATCTAGATGAAAGTTAACTCGGCAACATGTGCTATCCCATTGTTTAAGTTTTATTAGGTGATTACACCTCCTATACCCGATTTCGCGGATTCAACGATACCCTAATATCGAATATTAAACGCGATATCACGGATAATACCCGATTTCGAGTATTCTTTTCGACCTGTTGAAGACTTTAGCGATGAGATAACAATGTTCTAATTAATAAGGGTAAAATTCTGCATTTAAAAAGGGGCGAGATTGCCGTGTTAAGAGGATTAATTCTTTTCAGTGATGCTAGAGCAACCTCTGGAGAAGAGTATTTGGTATATCATTACTACCGGATGTACGAAGCGCAGACGCTCCCCATGGTCCGAAAATTGTCCTATCGCGAATTTCAAAATTTCTAACACCTTTTCTTCGGTATCTTTTTACCTAGAAATAAAGGTATAAAACAAAAGAAGTGTAGAATTACATGATCTTTCAAATGGTATCTCGAAAAAAGGGATGGACCCTAAAATTAAGGGCCGAGGGGGGCCAAAAAATTTTCATTTATATCTCAAAAAGTGTTTAGAATTTGTAATACGTCACAGAAGCAAAGTTGTTTA
Source organism: Saccostrea glomerata (assembly GCA_003671525.1). NCBI lineage: Eukaryota > Metazoa > Mollusca > Bivalvia > Ostreida > Ostreidae > Saccostrea > Saccostrea glomerata. The sequence continues at coordinate 71,568 of PRKT01001205.1, read as the reverse complement.
AAATATCAAGCTTAATCTATTGGAGCCGTCAAAATACGTCTGGCGTCGTCCCTTCCGGCCAACATTTTATCCAAACCGCAAGTAGTCAAAAACGCGTATTTTTGCCGTCCTTGACAAGTTTTGGGTAACATTTCTCTCTGGAAGCATAAAAAATAATTTTCAGTCGGTCGTCGTTACTTCCGGTTAAACCGGAAGTAGCAAGAGAATTGCTTATTTTTGCATTTATTAACATACTAGCTTTAGAGGATTCAAACCATTTTTAGGCGTCATTTCTCATTTTTAGTAAAAATGAAAGCTACTTCCGGTCAAACAAGGCGGAAGACCTACTCGTTGCTTTGCAACGAGTTTTGCTCTAGTTCTTACCCTTTTTTCTTTGAATCTCTTTTTTTTCTTCAAAATCGATATAAAGTTTTTTCTGTCTGTATTTTGATAGACGCAGACGCAGTTTCCCCACAGACATGGTTTCAGGCCCAAGAAAATTGTCGTAACAACGGGAAGAGGTTAACAATGAATATGAACGAATCACATGTATATTGGACAGGGCGATATAGACGCATTTCGAAGTGGTTAAAGATTATAGGTAAAAGTGTATGCAGAGGTTATGTTCAGCAATCAAATACTTATTCTTTTTAGATGCAAGAAATGTCTGATTAATTGCTTACAAATATATATATATATATATATCCAAAATTTAAATAATGTCTCAGTAATCGGATAACAATATTTAAAAAAAGGTAATAAGAAAACACTAATCCTCAGTTAAGCTTTAGCGCTTTCATTTTTCAATCTTCAGAAGCTTACAATAGTATCATAGTAACAGTGATTATGACGTCATGTTAAGCGGAACGTTAAATGTCTATTATGACGTCATAGATATAATATGACAAAAGTACGGGGAAATCACAAGTAATTTATAAAACACTATTAAGTTTTGGCTGAAAAATACTAATAAAATGTTTTTCTTTTTCCCTTCTCTGGATATCAGTGGCACAACTGAGTTTATAGAAAGGGAAAATTTTGAATTGTTTTTTACCACACGCTTCCAGGTGCGAACTTAATTGAATTTGTCTGTATTCGGGTGTACTAATGTGTTGCTTATGTACACGTACACGGGCACGGAGAGTGTTGCCGGTTTCACCAATATAATATTCCTTGTATCCAGGACATGTGATGACATATATGACATTTTTTGTATCGCATGACATGTTTTCTTTAACTCTAAATTCACGCCCATTGAAATTATAGCTGGTCCCTTCTGTAATGTATTCACATGTACCGCATCGAGGGTTCTTACACTTAGATACTGTATAAGTATGGTCGTTGAATTTGGAAGAACAAAGTATTCTCTTTAGGTTTTTGGGTTGGCGTTTACTGTTGATAAAACAATTCTTGTATACGTTTTCCGTTTGTTCGTCCTCTCTAAGTACGTTGTTCAATTCATCTATAATTGAACTCACGTTTTGATTTCTCGGGTTATGCGTGTGCACAAATGGAATTATTTCAACGTCATTCGCACGTCGTATGTTTAAAAGTAACTGACTTCTATCGTACTCCTTGGCTTTCTTTATACCATTATCTACAAGTTGTTCTGGATATTTTTGGTCTAATAAATACAATTTTAATTCCTCCAGTCGAATATCCCTGATATTGGTATTACTCACAATGGTGCATATTCTTCTTGCGAGGTTATATGGTATAGCTGTTTTAGTGTGATGGGGATGGCTTGATCCAAAATGCAGATATTGGTGTGTGTCGGTTGGTTTATAGTAAATATCCGTATTTAAGCTGGTATTATCCTTTGTTACAAGAACATCGAGGAATGGCATTTGTAAATTATCTGTTTCCATCGTGAATTTGATATCCAAATTCATTTGGTTAAGTAGATCATAAAACTCCGTTAGTTTATCGACATCCTCCTCCCATACGATAAAACAATCGTCTAAAAATCTTTTCCATTAAGACCGTATTTTGTTTGCAGATTCTATCCCCCACAACGTACACAGTTGGTCACAGTATATATATATATATATATATATATATATATTTAAAGCACAAATTACAACTCTTAAACTAATATAACTGCCCTAAGTGAGGGAATATTAATATAGAAAACACAGCGAAATTCACTTTTACAAGGATACTAACTTCCGCGGCAGCCCGGGGTTGAACTCTCGACCTACGGAATCTGTCTCCTAGCAGTGCAGGAACAGCGCGTTAGACCGCTCGACTATCTAGGCAAGTTAAAAAAAACTTGCTTTCGATGCCGATGGAATTCTCACAACGCTGCCCTACACTATATGGTCATTGAGAATGGAAGTGATTGATTGATTGATTGTATATTGTTTAACGTCCCTCTCGAGAATTTTTCACTTATATGGAGACGTCACCGTATGCCGGTGAAGGGCTTCAAATTTTGACCTGTACTCGGCACTCAGGGCCATTGAGCAGCGAGAGATCTTTATCGTGCCAACGCCTGCCGCTGACACGGTGCCTCGGTTTTTAAGGTCTCATCCGAAGGACCCGCAACTTTCACTTCAAAGTGCCGAGCGCATGGCGAAGGAACAGTTGCTACCCATTTTAACGACTAGGTCAGTCGCGGCCGAGATACGAACACACGTCCTCCCGATCACGGAGCGAGCGCTCTACCGACTGAGCTACCGTGAACGGTCAGAATGGAAGTGAGATACAGTTATTTGGACATTAGTTTTTAGAGGATCGTTTCCAATACATGTTGTGATGAAATTAATTTTATTTATTAAGCATAAATTACAACAACTCTTAAACTAATATAACTGCCCTAAGTGAAGGAATATTCATATAGAAAGCACAGAGAAATTCACTTTTACAAGGATACTCACTTCCGCCGCAGCCCGGGGTTGAACTCTCGACCTACGGAATCTGTCTCCTAGCAGTGCAGGAACAGCGCGTTAGACCGCTCGGCTATCTAGGCAAGTTAAAAAACTTGCTTTCTATGCCGATGGAATTCTCACAACGCTGCCCTACACTACATGGTCATTGAGAATGGAAGTGAGATACAGTTATTTGGACATTAGTTTTTAGAGTATCGTTTCCAATACATGTTGTGATGAAATTAATTTTATTTATAAAGCATAAATTACATCAACTCTTAAACTAATATAACTGCCCTAAGTGAAGGAATATTAATATAGAAAGCACAGAGAAATTCACTTTTACAAGGATACTCACTTCCGCCCCAGCCCGGGGTTGAACTCTCGACCTACGGAATCTGTCTCCTAGCAGTGCAGGAACATGCAGCGCGTTAGACCGCTCGGTTATCTAGGCAAGTTAAAAGTTAAATTTTTGATAAACGGCACCATAGTCCTACACTACTTCTTTGCTTATAAAAAATGTCTTTGAAATATTTTTTCAAATAAGCTTCCGGCAGCACTTTTAAAATTGTCTCATGTGGAAAAAAACGCAACTTTTCAACATGAGAAACATTCTATACTATGACGTCATTTTCGCAGATATTACGTCATAAAAATAACAAAGTTATGTCACAATATGTGTATATTTTTCTGATCTTTACAATGATATCAAACTCAATAATTTCCGTGAAACAGTTAATGTTTTATTACACAGTTCTCAGGACTTTTGAAATGCCCCTCGTGTATATATATATATATATATATATATATATATATATATATATATATATATATATATATATATATATATATATATATATATATATATATATATATATATTTAAGGAATCACTGTATACTTAGGAGAGTATGCCAGGGCATCTACAATAGTGGGAAACATGGGATAATTTGCATAACGTGCGAAGCAGCCACTGTATCATTAGGGCATTTGATAAAGGTTCCTCATTTCATAAAGGTATAAAATTCTGTAAATAAATCTCCTTATTTAAAATATAAATCTCCTATGCACCCCAAACCTTTGGTGTTTTCTGGAATCCATGTTTTTGTATTGTACAAGATTTGCTTGGTTTAATACATGTACATTTATCACTGTTAAAAAGTGTTTGTTACCTCCATCTTTTACATGTATACTGAAAGGAAAAAGAAACGCATATTATACTTTTAAATTAAATTATTAAAGCTATTATTTCGAAAATGTTTTCCAGTGTTGTTATTAAACATTTTGATTCATCTTTAATCCACAAGTAACCAAAATCTTGTGTGACTTTGACTGATAATTCCTTAGTTATTGAAATTCATATGTCGATACCCCCCAAATTAAAAGAAAAATTCTCATCATCTCCCTTGCACCACAGGAGTTCGCGTTCCTATCAATAATACCGAAATGTTCATGAAATAAAAAAAAAATACGTAATACGTATGATATAATAACCCAAGGAGTGCAACGCATTTTAGGTCACCTGGGAACCCCTCGCTTAATATCAAGGCTATCGCACAATTAATCTTCAATCGAAAATTATAAAACACAAACCAGTCTTTTTGGAAGGGACCATTCTTTATGGCTCTCAGTACATATGATTTAAAGCGCATGTTTTACAGCAGCAGCGGTGACATTTCTCCACAACTTCCCTTAAATATCCGTTGTCTGCGACGCCATGAACTGACGTCACGGGCGCGTCCATTTACTCAAAAAGGAACAAAACAGTCTGAAATGCTAATCTAGATGATTGAGGTCATATGCGAAAAGAAACCAGAGACAAGTTAGTAGACATTCAAGAAAATTTAAAACGGGGAGGTACAAGTACTTGTACTCGTATCTGAACGTAATATCATTATCTCTAGTTAATTGTGTATGATTGTTTTTTTTTCCTTTTGGGTAAATGGACCACCCGTGACGTCACGTCATGGCCTCGTGGACAACCGTTGCACTCCTTGTGTTATTATTATGGGTATTACGTATCTTTTTTTATTTACCGAAAATTTCGGCAAAATTGATAGGTACGCGAACTCCTGTGCTTGCACATTGGTACATGTAACAGCCTTGATTTTCCTGTGCATTGAGTTCACCAGAGCATTTATCTTTCTCATATGATTATTATTATACCCTTCCGACAATAGTCTTAATGATTGAGAGTAGCTGTATTAGTCAAAAGCCAACAAATCAACCCGCCAAGGGAGTGCCATGAATTTTCGTTTTAGGATAGAATTTACAGAATCCAGCTTATTTGGTACACGTGAATGTTTATGAGAAAGTCTCGACAAACACTTGCTACATTTTCTTAGTGTGAACATGCTAAAAACATTACGCACATGACGCGTACGTGAGCGCGTGAGAGTAAAATCGACGTAAATGTTGCCAAGCTCGCGGACCAAATTAGAGCAGAGAATTTCTGACAAATTTAGGGTGAAAATATTGGAATGATAAATTGCTGTATAAATATCAGTTTCTGTGATAATACCTTGACAATAACCGAGGTGACATGATGAAAAGCCCTATATTGATGTGACGTTGTTATGCGTCAACGTCATAGTCATGGTTGGTTGGAAACCTTTTAAGTTACTCTTTGACAACTGAAAAACCGTTTTTTTGTTAAAAAGTTTAAAACAAACTGCACAGCAACATGTTGCTTTCTTTTTATTCACTTACACAATTCAATTACTGGAACCAGTGTAACTTCCATCAGCCATACCATGATTGCACGAAATTTATACTGATTCCAAATGCGGAAAACGATGTCTACAACTCTAATGCATCCATTAGAACTACAAAATGTGATCATAAAATTGTCATCATCATCATGTTTTTGGCTTTTTATCACTTCCTCTACGTGATGCCATACATTTCATGGTTGAGTAGTTTTGACCAGCAATTTTAGTGCAAAGTAACAAAAATGGATATATGACCAATTTTCATAATTTTCGGCCACATAGTCAATGATTTTTCGCATATTATGTTCTTATGAGTTTCTTTTTCCTTTCAGTATATTTGAAAACAGTATTAACAAAAGTGACGTGATCAAGACTATGAACAATCACATAAAACTGGTTAATTATAACAGCACTGCTGTTATCATTATTTTTCTGTATTTATGCACAATATCAGAAGCTGAACATCCCCAAATTTTACTTCACATAATAAAAAATAAGACATTGTAGAACTGTCAACAAGTATGTCTCATTACTATTTATCATTTACAACTAATGCCAGCAGTGATAATTTATTATTGCATATAGTAATTGACAAATATATAATAAAATATAATTGGCATAGAACGCAAAATAACTAGGCTGATTATTAGTAATAAAATGAGAAAATATCATTAAAATAAAAACTAATTTTTTCTATGCTCAAGAGCTGACTGGTATATGTTTTAAAATAAAGTATCAAAGATATTAAAATATATTCTGGCTAATTCACGACAGCTTGGAATAAGTACATGTAAACACGGAATCTGTTTAAAAATTGTCTGAGGTGGAAACGATTCTACCTACAACACCCCTACTAATGTGTTCGGAACCTTTTATTTTTCGGTGTTCTGCACATTATAAAACCCGATGAGTTCAGAGTACCCCTGACAGTGGCTCTGGCGAGAGCTAGCGAGACTTCAGCGAGATAGGGTAAATTATTCACGGAAATGTGGCTAGGAAGTGACTAGCACGTGGAGACATGGTAAACAGAAAAGTTATGTTGCATTTTAGTTTTCACCACCCAATAATATAATTCTGTAGAAATGTAATTCAATCGATTTTTCTTGAATCCATTCAAGTTTACATTATTTTAAGTATTCTCTATGATCCAATTTTCTGCTGTCAAGAATTAAAATTTCTGTTTGGACAAATATTTTGCATGGGAACCGGGACTATATATTTTGGCGTCAGATTAGCAAATGAGGCACCAATGTGACTTTAACTGACAAATCAGATGAATGAGAATTGCATAATGGGTTACTATACGAATACTACAGGAATTTTACGCTTGATAAATTCCTTTATTGTACTATCGGTGAATACAATTGCCAGGTGGATTCCCTGGCCAACACACCTGTATCACAGTATACAACGGGTAACGCGGGGGAGTCGCTAAAAAGTATGGGGGAGTCGTTTTCAACGTATGGGGGAGTAGATTTTCACCGCTTCGGAGTCAGAGGAGATGTGGGTCACGTCTTTTTCGGTATATATAAGATGTATTTACAAAAAACAAATATCCCACGGAAGATGGCAACAGTTAAGCTTTATCGTGGTCATTTGTCCGGCTATCCTATACGTCTAGTTTTCTCAAACACTTCGAAACTATTTGACAGTTTTCATATTTACGTCGATCGGGTAGTAAAAACATGCATGGTTTGCGCAATCTACGGCTTGTGTAGGGATTCTCACATTTAAAACAGCGGGAGAAAACGTTTATCTTTTAAATGCAACAACTTAAACTTGACAAGACTTTATAAAAAATTATAATTAAGACATTTTCTCTTCAGACAGTAACGGTTACGTAGGGGGGAGTCGTTTATGGGAAAACATATCGCAGGGGGAGTCGCAAAATAAAGTCAAATGCATATACTTGGTGTTGTTTTCATCTCTTTTATACTGCCAGTACCTTTTTTATTTATTCGTAGATATCTATAAATTTATGTTTGGTTATATGCTTTATAATCTGAAGTTGCGAAAAGAGATTTTTTTTCTGTGGCTTTATCAATTCCATAAAACAATCAGCAATTTAGATTTCATGAACAATTGGATTGTATATTATCGGAACACCTGTGCTTGGGGACAGGACCCTCCCCCTCAGTATTTAATATTCATACATGTATATCACAAAAATTCAATTCACGAATATTCACTTTCAATATAAAAATCTCTCCATGAAAAAAGAACAACCCGATTAATAATTTGAAAATTTCTTAATAGAAATTTTCAGGTGAGTTGTCTGTAATTTTTGTTTCTTATACTTTTAAAAATTGTTACATAAATATACACTAAAAGAATAACCTTTCTACTGTTTTCATACGTCAAATAGTCAATTAAATAGCTGTTTGACCGTGGAGCGAGATGTTGGACCTTTCGATGAGATATTGCACCGTTTACGTCAAAGTGTGGGCGAGGCCAGCTGTCAGAACTTTACGGAATTGACAGTTTTTCAATGCAGTGAGGGTTAACAAAAATTTCATCATGATAATATCATAGTAAACAGTAAAATGTATATCGAATGTGTTCTCTAGATCTGGCAAAACGTGTTTTGTCGACCTCTTGAACAAAACAATTTGCCTTCGGCCTAATCGTCTCGTGCAAACAGTTTGGTTCTTGGGTCCGACAAAACGAATGTTGCCCTCGAACCCTGTCTATGAATGTATAATGCTGGTTGCCCCAGACTGATTCAGGAACAACAACCCGCCATGCTATGTGTTCACAAAACTGCGAAAGGGGGAGGGGTAAAGGGGGTAACATGTTCTGAGGAACTGTATATAGCTGGGGCAAGGTAAGGGAGGGTATCATGATAATGAAATGTATACATTGAAGAAATATTTTCGTATTTCTTCTTTTCAAAGTTTGTGGTTAATTATTTTTAAATTGACACTTCTCATTTTATTTATCACAGACATACGTTTCAGCGCTCTATGTAATATGCAATCCTGTCCCTTCTTCAGCATTCATTCTGTACATTTACCTATGTGTATTAACCTCAGATTATCCAAAATATTCTCAATTAACATACTTATTCGTTTGTGTCTGAAGATGTGTTACTATATATGATAAATAAAAAATAAATTGTGAACCTAATAGTGAGAATATATCAGTTAAATCTAACCCCTTTCCAAAGAAAACGTCAAGGGACGTTAAGACGCGTCAGGGATCTGTCTTTTTCTAATTAAAAAAAAGGTTGATATTATCAAGAAATTTTTTTATGGAGAGGCTTTCATATTGGAAGTTAAGGTCCTGAATTCGTGAATTGAATTTTTGTGATATACATGTACGAATATTACATACTGAGGGGGAAGGTTCTGTCCCCAAGCTCATGTGCTCCGATGATATATTATATAATCCAATTGTTCATGTAATCTAAATTGCTGATTGTTTTCTGGAACTGATAAAGCCACAGAAAAAAATCTCTTTTCGTAACTTCAGTTTATAAAGTAAATAATCAAACATAAATTTATATACTAATCAAAATTTCTAAGTCCCCACCTAAGTTTTTGTTTTACACTGCTTTTATATTATATAATTTAGACAATATAAATTGATAACTATACAGGGTAAAAAGAAGCAAAACAACTTTTTTTTTCACTTAATCTGATTTTATTGAAGGACTTTAACACAAAATGCAGAAAAGTGAAGGCACCCTAGATTTCAAAATTTGCACCGTTCAATACTTATTATCCTCCATTCAAACGAATTAAAATCAAGACAATTGCTTCTCAAAGAGTACACACAATTAAAGAAAAATCTTTATTGAAGGTTATTCCATGTATGGATTAGGTCGTCCTCTATATTTCCGCTAGATTTTGCTGCTGATAAAGCGCTCAATCTCTGGTCCATCTTGTCCCATTCATGTTCTATAGGGTTGAGATGTGGATGAAATTAAAGCTTACCGAAATTGTTTGTACCCGACAATATTTATCCTAGAGTACAGAATGTCTCCTTACACGCATTCCCCACTCTTCCAGTTTGTTTCTAATAATTTAGATAATTAAATACACTTCAATTAATTTTTAATGAGCGCAGAGCAATTGCACGTGCAGATAGGTTCCTTCCATAATAGTTAGTAATTTTTATGTAGTAGCCCTATTGATGTGTCGTTGCAGTACGTGTATACGCATTGACCATGGGCACTTCCGGTTCCGGTTTCAGGGATTTTCCGGTTAAACCCTATGATGGTTTAGTGGCATTTGTTGAAAATCTAGCAATTTTTAATGATTATAAGGGATACATGTAATCTTTGTGCATCTTCCTTACGGTATTTCTAACAGTTTTAAATAAAATAAACAAATACAAAGGAAGGAAATACAACTTTCCTTTACTACAACCAGCTTGATCCATGTCAACTTCACTTGCACATTGTCGTTCGTACATACACGGAATTTCAAACAAGCTTTTTTTCTGTTTTTCTTAAACAACTAAAGATGAAGAATACATGGAAATTTAAATTAATTAAAGATACGCCCGTAAATATATGAAACTCGCGCTTCATGCTTTTTAACAAAAGCGGTCATTGATAATGAGTAATTACCAGGTCTAGGCGGCCTCTGTTTTTGGAGGATAGATTTTATCCTCTAGAAACAGAGGATGGAGGTGTCGCCACCTACCGGACTTTTCAAAACAAAGGGCAGTCTAAACCAAACAAATAACAGCAACTCTTGCATCTCAAGTCCCAGTTTATGTACCGTACTCTGATTTTTCAACCAAAACAAATAAAAGATTAAATGTCATACGATGATGGTTAAATATAGGTATTTAAATCATTTTAACAAATTTTGGTAATTTGCTGTCAATAAATTATTCATTTGAAAGCTTTGATAAAGACCCTTTCCTGTCTGAAAATTAATTATAGCCAACCTCATTTTCGGGTACCATAATTATGTGTTAACAGCATAAAAGTTTTAAAAAACATATTTTTGAAAAATTCAGTTTCATTATTATTTCATTTAATAAGACGGTAGAGGAATTTTTCTTTGAAGTTTGCTCTTCTGCACGGGACTACAGTGGGCGGAGCTACTTTCCGTTCTGTATTAGTCTTCTATACTGTTGTATGTGTATACATCTAATAAAACTGAATATTAAGACCCCTGAAATAAATAAAGATCAATCTCCATCTACAGCAAGGTTAGACCGTCCCCCTTATCAGTTAAGACTGACTTAAATTCAATTGCGTCTACCCGTTGTCAAAACTAATCTGACTGAAACTTACGTTGTCCGTGGAAATATATATACTGCGAATGCATGGTCCCCGTCGAGGCCTCATCTAAGAACTCTAGCGGAAGTTTAGATGCTGCACAGCTAAAAAGTGGGATTTTTTTTCTTATTTTCTCTAAATAATATTTATTTTATCTTTGCTTAAATTATCAGGCAGAGTGTATTTTGTCTTTACAGTACGTTTTCTTTTGTGTTTCCTTTTCCTCTAATCTTTGATTAAAAGAAATATGAAAGTAATGTTATTTATGTATTGTTTGAGCATTGAAGTGCCTTTTTATTTGTCCTGATAGGGAAAAAACATAAAAATTAAACAAAATAACAAGAAATACCCCATACGTTGAAAACGACTCCCCCATACTTTTTAGCGACTCCCCCGCGTTACCCGTTGTATACGGTGTGTATGTAAAAAATGTTTTGTCCATTTAAATGCATAGGGTAAGCTGCTCGTTTTCCTTATCCTTGGACTGCTGGTGTTCTGAACTTGACATGAACTACGTATACATACAAATTACAAATTAAAAACGCCCGTGATATTTTCATAGTGTCTAATGTTTGCATTTTTTTCATAAGAACATTTTTTTTATTTTGCACTCCATTGACATGATCATACTCGTAGATTGACCTGAACCACGTGTTCGAAGTAACATGTATTCAATGCGTAAACGTATTCAATCAACAATGTTGGTCAGTTGCTCGTGATAAGATCCTCTGTGCGCATTAACAGCAATAACCATATTAGGCAAAAAAGGTTTGTCGGGGTAGATGATATTACACATTTTTTTACCAGCTTATCGGTCGCTAGTGTTCTGTATATTTTTGCAGTTAACTATAAGATGTATTAATTGTTATTTACCCCCCCCCCCCCTTTAGCCACCCATTTCTGTTGAAAATCATGAAAGTCTTTCAGAAAGGTGTGGAAACACACATTTTTCACAGGACATGTTTTCAGAAGAAACAGACTATAGCAATTTCCTGTTTACTGCTAATTTTATTTATAAAACCGGATCTATCCTATAACCTTTTGAATAGGTAAACCTAAACCACGTGTCTTGAATTTAAATCACAATAACATTAGTAGGGGTGTACAACTTGCATTCACTGTGGTTCAACTGGCGGGTATTGGAACGAAAATTTCCGGGAGCCGGAAATTTAAAATAATATAATTTTTTTAACGTTTCTCTAAAATATACTCTTCAAACAAAAAGAAACGCATAACTTATATATTTATTTTTTTGAAATAATAAGAAAATATTATGGGTATTAATTTTTATATTTCTAAAATTGAACATTGTCATACTGTTTTAAAATCGAAGTGTTTTTTAAATTAAAGGTCATTTAATAGGACTGTCCAGCATTTCGGCCAAAATTCTAATTGCTTGATTTTCGCGAATAGCGTTTTAAAATCGATAATGCATGTTTTTCTCGAGGAACAAGGACTCCAGGCCTTTAAAAATCAGGGGTTCTCGATGTTGAAATCGGTTTAATCTCCCGACATTAAACGCACTTGTTATGCCACGTCTAAATGAAGCCCAGCGCAACAACGCTATTGGTCAATTCCAAAGAGCTGAAGCAAGGGCCTTGAATGTATCCCAATGTACCATATCTCGCCTTTGGGATAGGTTTCGACAACAAGGGTCAACTCGTGACCTTCCAAGGTCAGGCCGACCAAGAGTGACAACTGCTGCTCAGGACCGCTTCATTAGATTACAGCACTTGCGGGAAAGATTCAAAACAGCATCATCAACCGCTTCATCAATTCCTGGGATGCGTAGAATCTCCTGCCAGACAGTCAGAAACCGATTACGAGATACCGGTATCCGAGCAAGACGTCCTTTGAGATCTGTTGTTTTGAAACAACAACATCGTCAAAACAGGCTTCAGTGGTCTCAAGGCCATAGAATATGGCCACAGCAGCGCTGGAATACAGTTTGGTTCAGTGATGAATCAAGGTTCTTGCTGCACCGTGCAGATGGTCGAGCAAGGGTATACAGACGACGAAATGAAAGTTTTGCCGCTAACTGCATCAAGGAAGTCGACAAAGTAGGTGTAAGTGTCATGGTGTGGGCTGCAATATCCCACACTGGCAGAACAAATCTGGTACAGTGAATGGAAATTTGACGGCTCAACGGTACTGTGAGGAAATTCTGCAACCACACGTTGTTTCTGTAATGCAGAATAATGGTAGAATTTTTCAACATGACAACGCCAGACCGCATACAGCCCTACTAATATAGCTTTTCTGCGCACAAACAACATCGAAGTTCTTCCTTGGCCCTACAAATCACCAGATTTGAACCCAATAGAACATCTTTGGGATGAATTGGACAGACGTCTCAGGCAACGGCAACCTGCACCGCAATCACTTCAGCAGCTTGTGCAAGCGTTACAGGCAGAATGGACTAACATTCCACAACAAGTAATCCGAAATCTGACTTCATCAATGGGGAGACGCTGCCAGGTCGTCATTGATGCTTATGGTAAGCAAACAAGATAATGAACAGTTGTGACCTTGAACTCTTAATGCGCAGTTAACTCTTATGGAAAACGAACATTTAAACTTTATTTGACATTAAATCAATTTCTTTATATAAAATATCACAATTCTTCATTTGTGTTTTCTTTATTATTTGCCAAAAAAACTCTAATGCGTTTCTTTTTTTGAAGAGTATACGAGCGGGCGGGTCAGACGAACAAGAATTTTTTTTGGTGTGGACGTAGCGAAAAAAACCGCGTCACTTTAATTTAAACTGCCAGCATTTTTTTTTATATGCTTTACTTTTTTCTACACGAATTTCGCATTAAATTATGTAATTAATATTTGCATGAAAATTACATGCACAAAACACGTTTTGTTTTGCATGATTTTAAAAATGATTTTACGTAAATTTTACGCGAAAAATTTTTCTTCAATGTTTGCATTTTTTTAATAGTAAACTGATTTTCAGGTTGCTTTAATGACAGTGACGTAGAAAACCAGGAAGTAGTTATAAAGGATGCTATGTTTGACAATCCATCAGCAGGGCTTTGCCAAGAATTCTGTGCACAATCAACAAGTCTTTTATTTGCTGTAAAGGTAATATTGAATTACTAAATGTATATATTTTCTTCAATGTTATCATGTAGTATAGAAGTAGTATAGAAATGAACAGTATACCATAATACATGAACTAATATTGAAAAATTATATTTTAACATTTGCAACTATATATCGAATTTAAAAAGAAGTACATAGAGTAATATATTGCTTATAACAGTTTATAAAGAGACGCAATGGTCTAACAGTGTACTTCCTTCTAACAACTATACATGACTGTGCAGTTTACAGCTTAACGCACTTTCTAAGCTCCAATGTTTTTTCGCACAAATTAATGTCACATTTTTTTGCATTATCGACCTTTAACGCGAGGCATAGCCCTCAGAAATATTTCATATCTCATGTTAAAGGTCCATATTCCTAAAATTCATTGTTTTAAAGTCGATGTTTTATTTGAGACTTCATCACTAAATGATATGATGTTACATCTGAATGATTTCATCAAAGGTATTTACAAATTAAATAGTGGAGTGACAATCCTAGAAAAAGATGCTTAGTTTTTGAGTTTAACGGACCGGCATACCCTACGGCTGAAAGTCATATTTTATAAAAGAGACATCCCTCCTCAAACATTTTCGCCCGGTCGTAGAGTTTTCTCAAGTCAATCTTTTTTTAACTTGCGATGAAAGTGAAAAGAGGGGGGGGGGCGTATTTAAGTCGTTTGTTTTGCTTGCTGATAATATTCTTTTTCAAAGATAAATTACTGATGTAAAAAAATATATATTTTGTGTGATAGGATAGATACAGGTATCTTTTACAATGCAAAATTAATCAGAAATATTATTTGTCCCCCCCCCCCCCTTTTTCAAATCTTATGTTTTGTTATAGAAACTGCGTTAATTTAAACAAAATATATTCAGTACAATTATTTCATGCAATATTAATAACGAATGTTTACTTAAGCATTAGAAAGATTTATAAGACAATGATTTCTGATCAAATAAACCGCACTCTTTTAAAAATATCCTCACACTAAGTCTTGTATTCTACTTGATCTAAAATGTTTTGTGTAACTGGAAACGGATATAGAATCCCATCATGTCTATGACAGTGACTCCATCAATCAAAATGTTGTTAAATATATTAAATTGGCCTCTATTATTCATAAGAAAACGCAAATATTCAGTATGAATTTAAACTAATGAGCATTTGAAAGTATTTTTCCTTATTTTCAATTTAAAAGAATGCGTAAAGGATACACATGTCACTTTTCCTTCATATTCATGTTTGAACAAGGTATCTTGCATGCTTGGGTATTGCCTTTCTGCTTCGTAAGCAATATTGATTAACACAAGTATGAAACAGAAAGAGAAAAACGATTTTAGTATTTCATCTTAAAGACTGTCCATCACTTTACAGAAACTATTTCTTGTTTCATTCGGAAATATATGTAGTTTTTTCTACAGCAAAATCATGGACTTTGTCATTATTCAAACTAAGGGATACATATTTTGTTTACGCATTTCTTCATTTACATGTAAATACTGCCAAGAATTGAACTCTATTACTATAATCCTTTGTGAGCGGGGGTATCATATTTCGTCAGCTCAGTGCTTACGTATACAGTACTTGAAGTTTTCTTTTAAAAAGACGTACCAGAAAGGAAGATATGAATCACACGGAACGGTAAAAGCAATTCACTGAAATTTTTGCTTGTAAAACATGGTTTGTTCTGGCATAAAACTTTGTCATTATTCAAACTAAGGGATACATATTTTGTTTACGCATTTCTTCATTTACATGTACATACTGCCAAGAATTGAACTCTATTACTATAATCCTTTGTGAGCGGGGGTATCATATTTCGTCAGCTCAGTGCTTACAGTACTTGAAGTTTTCTTTTAAAAAGACGTACCAGAAAGGAAGATATGAATCACACGGAACGGTAAAAGCAATTCACTGAAATTTGTGCTTGTAAAACATGGTTTGTTCTGGCATAAGAAAGCTTTTTCGATATTTTTCCTTTTGAGAAAGAATTGTCAGTTCTGCTTCAAGAATTAATAGTCTAATATTAATTTTACAAATTGCAATGGAGACAGAAGAAATAGTACTAAATACGCTACATGTACCTTTAACCAACCACAGAAACAACAAGGGGTTTCTAACATTCTTTTTAGGACTTCTGATGAAATGACAAGGACTACTGAGTATTTAGGCAATCAGCCTTTTCTTCAAAATTCAAAGATATAAAGTTTTCAGTCAGCAGACGAAAAAATCCACGTACGACATGCATTTAATGTGAATATTGCCACGTGATCAACATTTTGCACTGTTCTAATTATTATCTACCCACTTGAAGTATCTTTTTAAGGATCGGCTATCATTACATTTACAGTGCAGCTCTTTTACAATTTTTCTAATTTTATAGTTTTCAAATGAAACATTCTTGAAAAGTTAACAATAAAGATATACATATACATGAAAACCAATGAATAGAAATTACAGCTCTAGCAAATGTATTAGGTCATTTATTTAACTCTTCACCCTTTTTCAAAGAATTACAACTTTAACACCAATACGTGTTTAAAATCTTTCAAAACCCCAAATTTCTACAATGTAACCTGCTTACTTTATGAGTAAGCGTTTATTCAAAACTTCACCAAATTAAACGTAAATTTTCAAATCATAGACAACATTCATTGATAAAAAGAATTGGCCTATTTAGACATAGAAATGAATAATATTAAGACTTTAAATATGCTGTTGTCTGTCCTTTGGATGAGACCGGAATACCGAAATTCAGTGTGAGAGCAAGGATGACCTCTAGAAGATTTTTACTAATAAAGCTTTTAAAAAAGCGTCGAACAATTTCTTTAAAAAATAATGAATCAGATGTAAAAGGCTTGAGAAAAACATTGCATTTAAAAAGTGCAAAATTTATGGTCATATTCCGGATTTTTATGGGGGTGGGGGTAGGGGTCATGGGTGTTGTTGTTCTTGTTTTTATTTTTCTTTCCTTTTTTTTTTTGCTAAATATTACTTGATTGTACGTAAAGAATAACGTACATTAGCATTAAACCTTAATTTTAAGTTTATATAAAATACCATAAGACAAACCTTTCATTTTACATACAAACAAACGGGCATTAACATTCAATGTTTCGTTTCTTTTCCATGAAATCAATATATTCACCGAATAAATAAAATTCCTATACAAATACACATTATTTTCACGAATTCCTTGAACTTTTCTTTTTATGTATGGTCAGATTTCATTCATTGATCTTTGATCCCCTTTTATTCTAAATTTTGACCATAGAATTTTCTACGACCAGGCAATAATTATTGCTTGATAATATATCTGACCAAAAAAGTACAAATCAGGCGTAGGGTAGGGTGGTACATGTACATTAAATTCAAATTGTTGGTGGTTTTGTCACTCCACTAAAAATGATCCAGCCTTCTTTGATACCATTAAGATGAAATTTTCAAATTGATATCTTAAAAATGAGTACTTTTCAATCGCGAAGTACTTTGCACATTTCCAATACTTGTCGTGGTTTTGTCGAAATGTAGTGCCGAAAAATGACAATGTTGCATGAAGAGATAACATATACAAATGTACACTAAATATACGGTCTGAAACTTTAGAATTTTGCGGTCGGATGAATCTTTCATGATGCTAAATTATGAAAGTAAACCTAAAAATGACAGATCTTTAACATGAAAAAAGGTCGAACAAATGAGATATACTATTATCTTGTGGCTTATAGAGTCATGTTACTATACAGAAATACAACAATTACACGATTTGCACTGTTTTTGAGTCAATGCAAGACATAGAACTGCTTTTAAAAAGAACGGCCACGTTGACGAGAAAATACAAAAAACCATATAGGATCTATCACAATCCATCAGCCAAGAGTATATATAAAATCCTTACAATAATCATGTGCGAATTATATTAATTTTAAAGTTCGTTAAATAAACTTAAAAGTAAGTTAGAAATCACTTTTAAAATATATTTTGTTGCTTCGTTACAAAATTTCGTATAATAACCTTAATTTGTGCGAAAAACCATGTGAGGTACATGTAAGAAAGTGCGCTGAGCTGTACTTAATTTGAAATATTGTTTCATCTCTTCAGACACTTCTATTTTCTTTTGCATAAGAGTTTCTGAGATTATTCATCATTACAAACAAAAAGGTATCCAGGATGAAAAAGAAAAAAATATCAATAATAAGATAATAAAGAAACAGTGTAAAAACAAACAGTTTCCAAACTTTGGGTTGCAAAATGATTTTTCAACCCTTATATGATAACCTCTTGATTAAATTAAACTAAAAAACAACTTTCAAACTGAGTCAGAGTGACAAATTGTATGAAATGCTTCCACTTATAATTCATCTTCAGATGTTTAAAACTTTAAGCAAGTTACATTTTTAAAGTATAAAGTTTATATGTCCATTTGACATTAAATATATTTGAAATGAGCAATGCTGTCATCAAAATAGAAGAAGGGATGACTGCATTTTACGCTTTGAAATCTTATTCTGATATCACTTTTATACATTTATTGCATAAGTCCGTCAATTTGACATCCAATTTAAATGTTAAAATTGATTTTAGACTATAACGCAGTAATTCTGAATACAGAGATTTACACTTACCTGCTCTTGATCGAACAATTATGTATGTACGAGAGGAGGAGCTAACATCGTAAGAATGGCACTAAATTTAGACTTGATGAATAACAATAACATGTCTTAACAAATACGCGATCACTATTTTCCAACTTCCTATTTATTCCGCATGATATGAGTACATTATTCACAAAGATTTTAAACGTATGAACCCATACATGTAGGTAAATAATATTTTAAATCGATAGCTGACTATTTAACGTGTTCGAACACAGTCTGCTCTAGATTCACGAAGTAAGGAGTTGATCTCACAGTCGGGGGTACGATTCCAACTTCAGATGATAGCGTATATAAACCGAAGTCCCATGTCGCAATATGTTGGTACGAAATAGATCCCTTATTGTTCGATGGCCCCACGTGCAAGTATAAGTCAAAATTTGCAAAACATTTGTTAATCAACCAAAAAAAAAAAACATTTACAGAATTGACATGCATATGGAAACAAGAAATTTAATTACTTTTGTCCTTCAAAATACTGATGCCTTTTATCTTAGTTCTCAGATTCTTGTTTTTCTAAATTTCTATAATAGTTTGCAATCTATGGAAACAATAATTGTTTTTTTAATATGAAATAAATATTGCAAAGAATTAACCCAAGTTTTTTAATCTACTCTCACCTTCAATATTATACTGTTTTGTTAATTCAAAATATTTTTGGTATTAAAAAAGTCAAGAATTATAAAGAAAAGTGTAATTGATATACTTTGTTTTTTAGAAAAGAAAATGCACATGTCTGACTGAAAATTTCAAAGGAGAATTGATCAATCCCAGTTATTGCAATTACTCATGCAACAGCACAAGGGACGAAAAATTTTTGACAGACTGCGGTGGTTGGAGTTCGTATAACGTATTTTCCTTCGAAAATATTGGAAATAACTTCGCGATATATCCAGGTAAAAAAACACAGAACTTTAGAAAGTAGCGCGAATTGAAACTATAATCGACCCCCTTAAGTCTTGAAAAAGGGATGATTTCATTTTTGGCCCATGACTGGAACTTTTTAAATTTTATTTTCTCAACAACAAATAATATTATTTTAGTGTGAAACGCTTTCGATGAATTTATCAAAATGTCCAATCTAATATTTTGGTATTTGGTTAGGCAGAAACATCCTCGAAAAGCCATATAATGAATCAATTTTGTCACACCCCGACACATACCATTTAGCTGTTTTTTTTTTAAAAAGGCCTTGTTGGCAAATTTATGTTAAAACATCGTTTGTTATAATAATTTTAGATTTATTACACAATATACATGAACATGTTTATTAGCCAACAGATATACTTCCGGTCATATCTATAGATCTCCCTTAAATCAAAATTGAGTAAATATGATTAAGAGTTGAAAAAGTTGTGCATTTTAAATTTGATTTAGCTCTGTGGTTAAATTAGCTATACTAGTTAACCGCTATTTTGCTAATAAAACAACGTGATTAAGAATTTTAATCATCATGTTTTTTGAATAACTAAATGCTAAAATGCTAAATGCTAAAGGCAAACAAAATAAATTTACTGCTGCATTTTTACAAAGTGTAAGTGATCTGTTTTATATCTTTATGATTTCTGAAATGAGCAGTATAACCCTTGACCTTGATGTTTTACCTAGTTTAAAAAAATAATTACTCTGGTGATTACGTTTGAATAATATATGATAGGACGTGCATATCTTAAACAATATGAATGTAATAAATTATGGTATTCCATCCACTAAGACACGGAAAGCAGGGGATCACAGATCTTTGAATTTGCTTCTTAGTCGTTTTAACATGGTTGCCTGCGTGGCGCAGTGGTTGGAACGTATGCTATAGAGTCACGAAGTAGGGAGTTGATCCTTACGTCGCGGGTTCAAACTGTGGGAGGTGGAGTCTTTCTGAAGAGACCATAGAAACAGAGGTCCTGAGTAACAGTAGATGCTGGCACCAAAAAGATCCCTGCCTGCTCAATGGCCCTGAGTGCCGAGTATAGGACAAAATTTGCATCTCTCCACCGGCATGTGGTGGCGTCTCCATATGAGTGAAATTCTCGAGAGGGACGTTAAACAATATACAATCAATCAATCATTTTGACATGGAAACATCTTCATAAAGTGTAGATTCAAGTTTTTTATGACCCGACGTAAATATAGCCGAGGCATATTGTGTTTGTCATATTATTCTTTCGTCCTTTCGTCCTTTCGTCTTTGTGTTTAACTAAGTTTAAAGCTCAGTTTCCAAGAAACTGTTCAGGATATCTTTTTATCAAATTTCATATGCCGATAGATATTGATAAGAGCTATGCTAATGCATCAACATTTTTTTTTACCTTGACCTTTCCTTTGACCTTGGCATCACTTTTCTCAAAATAGCATTTAGCTCAGTTTTTAAGTTACCATTACACATAGTGTAATCAAACGTCATGTATTGATACATACCGATGTAAGCTTTCAAACTACATCATCATTTTTTGACCTTGACCTTTTCTTTGACTTCAATTTTCTTTAAGGTATATCACACGTGAAATTTGTTATATCAAGGATGTTTTGAGAATTACATTGTGTAGTGAAGAACACATATACCTTGACTCAAAATCACAGAGAAAATAGGTGGTCAGTGTTCAGCTTACTTGGCTACGGTACAATTAGGTTGACCTTTATGCGCTTAAATTTTTACTCTTTTATAAATCACTGTTCAACCTTTATCATATTCTATAAGATGTAACAATGCGCTTATAATTATAATATTATTTGATATTAAATATCAAATAATATTTATCATTGAACAAGCATTGCAAATTAATGCGCGTAAATTATTTTGTGACCTTTTTGCACTAAAAAGTTACACATGTGATTAGAAATCTAAATAGGCAATACTTTTTTTACTTATATCAAACTTTTTACAAGTGAAGTCTCTATTAGTCATAAGAATCGAGTAGTTTAAAATAATGAGGAAAAATTAGGGTCAGACATGTAAATTTTGAAAACTAGTATTAGTCCAAAAATGCGATTTTCAGGCAAAAACTGAAAAACTGTGTATTTTCATTTCTCTGCAAGGTTTGTTGAGGAATACCATAAATATTGTATTATAATAAAAAGTTGTAAAATGTGTTCTTAAAATATAAATTCAGACCCAATTTTAATAATCCTAGCATATCATAACGGAAAATATTCTCCGAGTAAAAGTATGTGAAGCTAAAGTTCCAAGGTATTAAAATGAATAAATGATTTTCAGATTTTCAGAATTTTCTGCTAAATATCCTTCCACCACAAAAAAAATATTTTGCTTCTTTGTAAATGTTTGAGCAGTTTTTACATTGAATGTTGAACAATGTACATTGTTAAATTTAGATACCATAAATAATGTATTATAATAAAAAGTTTTAAAGTAATAGATTGTGCGTGTACTATAAAAATCCTGACTGGTGATATACCTTAAATAAGTGTTTAGCTTAGTTTTCAAGAAACCATTTAAGTTACTGTTATCAAACTTCAAATGATGCTAGGGACAGATTCAAACATTTCAAACGCATCAACCTTTTTGACCTTGATCTAGCTTTTCTTAAATTAGTGTCAGTACATTTGAATACACAATTCAAGATATATTTATCAAGTTGCTTATGCTGATATTTATTGCTAAGAGCTATCAATTACATCAACTTCTTTTTAGCTTTTTTAAAATAGTGTTTATCTAAGTTTAAAATAAAGCATTCATGATATTTTTATCAACCTGTATATTTTTATCAAAGCTGATAGTAAATATATACTGATGTCAGCTATTTCAACTGCATTAATATTCTGACCTTAACTTTTTTTTACCTGGAAATCTCTTCTCTTAAATAAGTGTTTAGCTCAGTTTCAAATCAGACTGAGTAAATCATTCAATATGTAATATATAGAGTACCTTTTAACGAGTGTATCTTCAGATATCAGACGAGGGGGCTTGTCCCCCGAGTCTGATATCTGAAGATGCACGAGTTAAAAGGTACTCTATATGTTTTGTATCATTGTTCCCAGGAACTGAGTTACCCGTGATCTATCACTTTTACGTTCAAAGCATGTAGCTCCATTCTGTATTCTCACGCACTGAGTAAGCCATGATCTGTCAAAATTTCATCATACAATTTTATCTGATCAATGAAAAAGGAGCATGTGATTGGAAAAAGTTTAGCGCGCTGCATTTCTTAAACCTCGCCATTCAAGTCTGAACGCCATGGATGACGGTTATGATTTTATGCTATTGCAATTTCTCGATGCGAACTGAAATTATGAAGGAAAATTCGTTATGTCACTTAATCTTAACACTCGTGAAAATACCAAATGGGCAATTGAAACGTTCAAGGAATACTGCACGGGAAAATGGACACTTTTGACCGAGATGTACATCGATTCTTCAAATAACTGGATGTGCCGATTTGTGTTGGAATTAATAAAACAATGCTCGGAATATTTACCCAATTTCCTGTACATGTAGTTCATTGTGTGCTTTGTTACGCTTCAAGTTTATGAGAGTCGAAAATATTAATTTAAAAACGCGCTGTGTGATTGAATTTCTTTTTGGATTTTAAAATCGACGTACAAATTATTTTTTTTTATTTTAGGGAAGGTATTTCTTCAGATGTTTATATGACTTTGTATTTATTTTCCCCTAATTATTCGGTGTAAGGTCATGGGTCATTTATTAGAATTGTTTCATCATCATCCTGGCGTGCTCTATCTTGATAGATCACGGTTGTTAGATCACAGTTAGCCGTGATGTATCAAAAATAAAAACACAGCGATCTTCAAAGGAAAAACACCGCAACAATGATACAAATACACTGTATAAAACTTGATATACTGATACGTATAAGCTATTCAACTGCATCAAAGTTTTTCACCATGCACTTTTCTATGACATTCTTCAAAATTCTTTTCCAGAACAACAAGAACATGATTAATATAAACACATTGTAAAGAAGTGTATAATTATTCAAGCTTGTACAAATCATGATCCCCTTAGGTTAGGGAGGGGTTTTTATTCTTGCCCTATTTGCCATTCACATGAAAATGCAAATTTTTGTAACCATTTCACAAATCAAATCATCTTCTAAATGATCATAGTGTAAGGGATGAATAACGGAATTTCTTGGAACGAGTGTGTTTAAAGATGTCAAATATTTGAAAAAAAAAACAAGGAAATTTTGACTCCCATTTGATCCCCCTCCTCTCTACGGGGTAAAATTGAAAATTCGGAAACCTAACTGCTCAATTCTACATGGCACCAATAATATCCCAAAAGATGATTTGGCTACTGTTTACAATGTAAGAAGAGTTAGGGAACAAGGGGCCCGTTTTACAAAAGAACTTACATGTACACCCCAACCAAAATTTAATTCTGCTTATAACTTCTACATTTTACATTAGTTTGAAAATTGTTTTGTTCTCCTTGAAAAGAACTTAGAATGATATTTTATGGTAACAAAAGAATATAATTAATTTTGCAAAATTTTATAAACAATATACCTTTTGGTCTTAGTCGTAAGTTCTTTTGTAAAACGGGCCAAAGATGCTTTTTGAATAAAATACGTCCATTTTTGACCGCCCCTCGCCCGGTTGTAAATAAAAATTCAAAAAGCTTACTACACATGTACATAGCATCACCATTCATCTTCCAAAAATGATTAGGCTACTGCGTAAAATGTAAGAGGCGTTCAGGGAATCAAGAGTTTGTTTGCTTTAAAAAAACGTCACCTTTTTTTATCCCCATTAGATTCCACAAATGAAAATAAAAATTTTGAAAGCTTACTGAACACATACATGACAACCATCTATCAAAAGATGATTACGTTATTGTGTAAAATTTAAGAGGAGTTCTGGGAACTAAGAGCTTTTGGCAGGGAAAAAACGTCATTTTTCGCCTCCAATTGACCACCCCTGTCCGGAATTTAGTGAACCAGGCCTTTCTGCATAAAACGTCATTTTCGACCCCCGTTTGACCCCCTCCCCGGGAGAAATTTAATATTTAAAAAGCTTACAGCAAATCTACATGACAACTTTCTCTCAGATTTATAAGATAATTAGGCTACTTTTTCAATGTAAGAGGAGTTTGAGGAAGAAGAGTATGACGGACGGACTGACATGAGGAATAACAATATACCCCTTCTTTCTGGGTATAAAATGTTTTTCTTTTGGCATAAAAAGATATAACCATACAGGGTCTATAAGTTGATATAAATTACTGAATTGACCAAAATAATTTAACTAAAATGTATATCAGCTCAACCGAATGTTCTCTATTTTTCAAAAGAAAAAAATATCATTTTTTGTGGATTTTTGTTCAAAATCCGGAATTTAATTGGAATCTTTAAAAAAAATAACATAATTGTTGTTTGTTTGGAAATCATATTTATTTGATATATTTTAAAACTTAACTCCCTTATTATTAATTTCATTTAAATTTGTAAATTTCTGAAAGTATTCCAGTAATATAAAAAATACTATATACATTGTTCTAGAGTAATTATGTGAAGATATTTTCGTTAGCCGCAATTCCACCAAAAATATGGTTCCTGCTAGATTTCAAACTTGATTACCATTTCTATTTAAAATCGTACAATTGTAATGAGGAAGGAAAATATCTTTTAAGTCTTTTACAACATTATCAAAATATATACATGTAAGACATAAACAAATATACTTTTAATATTTTTTTTCTGATCAGAAGCCCGAAAAGAAGTCCTCCGTGAAAATACGTATTGAAATCTGATTTTGATCTGATTATCTATTTCCTTTTTTAAAAATAGGAACCCATGAGCCTAGAGAGTGTTTATCTCTACAGTGTGGTGACATTAAATATCTAATGGGTTCCTGCAATATAACTATCCAACCGATATGTCAGACACAAGGTAAGTATTTTTCTATAGTTTTGTCCTTTTTTGAATTTAAAAATTGTATCATTTACTTCCTAAATATAAATATTTTCAAATATTAAGTTGTATTTCACATTTGAATTTTTTTATGTTAAATAGTCGATGAAACATCCAAGACATGGTTAAATTCCCTTCAAAGTTGCAAAACGTTTGGTAGTTATCTTCTTGGAAATTTGTCATTGACTAATGCAAGTGAATCATGTCAAAACAGATCAAATAAAGGACCACAATGGATAGGCGTTGCAAAACAAACATATGTTGGTGTTGACACAGGTAAGTATCGTTCTTGTACAGTAGACTTTCCCCACAGAAAACTGGCTCTAGAATAGACTTTTCCCCCGGTTAACTGGATCTGGTGTAGGATTTCCCCTACAGAAATCCCACAACAGAGTCAATTTTCCGGGAAAATCTTACTCTGTGTAGTGGTTATAGAGTGCGATTTCCCCCAGAGGCAATCCGCCTAATGAAATATAATTGCTCCACTTATTTTTGGAGGATGAATGGTAAGCACATTGCTACACGTTCTTTAAATTATTCTGCAAAATAGTGACCAGATGTATTGATCATGAACATACGTGTAGGAGAAATGAACATGGAAATTTTAAAACTGTTTTGGGGGCTACCGTCAAATTTATTTTTTTTTATAACTGTAAAGAACCATAAGTTTCCTTTTCGTATGTCCGACCCTTTATCTTTTTGTCTTTCTAGTTATCCTTCTGTCTGTATGTATGTGTGTCCCAAATGGTTTTCCGCACTTTTTTTCTAACGGCTTGAAGACATTAAGCTGTTTTAAGGTAAAGGAGTATCTTCATGAGTTAAAGTTAACTTTTGCATTGTATTCCTTCATTTTTTAAGGAATAACGACTTTTTCTATTTTTTACGGTTTTCCGCAATGTTTTCTTAACGATTTGAGATATGGAACTAATTTCAAGATTGTATTTCGTTACACTTCAATGATTTTTTACGGAAAAGTGGCATAGCATTTTCAATTTTTTACAAGATTTCACTTGCCGGTAGGGGACAAGAATTGCAAATGCAATACTCTAAGAATGCTTGTCAAAATATTTGAAAAAAACTTTTTTACAAAAAACATATAGGTAGCAGTCAAGGTCTCAAGGTCATTGACCTTGGTTTCATTTGAAAAAAAAAACTTAATGGAGTATTCATACAAAATATGAAATGTGTATATCACATGGTTGAAAATTTATGGTGAAGGTTCAAAAAAGCTTTATTTAGCAAAAAGCGATAGATAATAGTCAAGGTCAAAAGGTTAAGTTCTTGGTGTCATTTGAAAGAGCTTAATCAATGGAGTATACATACCAAATATGAAGTCTTCATCTTTCATGGTTCAAAAGTTATGGTTAAGGTTAATGTTTGCAGACAAAAAGCCTTTTTTAGCATATAGGTTACAGTCAAGGTAACAAGGTCATTGAATTTGATTTAATGCAAAAGAGCTTAACTATTGAAGTATGCATATAAAACATGAAGTCTCTATCTCCCATGCTTTAAAGGTTATGGCAAAGGTTGATGTCTGCGGACAAAAAAGCAATTTTTAGCATAAAGGTCAGATTCAAGGTCAAAGGGTCATTGACTCTAGTGTCATTTGAAAAAAAGCTTCACCATTTAAATATGAATACCAAATATGAAGTATCTACCTTTCATGGTTCAAGTCATGGCGAAGTTTAAACTTTGCAGACAGCAGACAGCCATGCCAAAAAATATTCGCCTCGGATCTTTGAATCCGGGTGCATAAAAATATATACCAATCTAGACATTCTTTTTTGTTTGTTTCATTATATTTTGAAAATATTAACTTCTTTTCTGAAAGCTATATATGGTTGAGATTCCCTAATTTGAAATATATGCTTAGACAATTCTTCATCTTAGGACATTAGTCGAAAAACACTCAAGAATTTTAAGATTTTAAAATCAGTTTGTCGTTTATCTTTTTTCCAAAAAATTTTTACAGATGTGGTTTATATTGACTCAACGAGGGTGAAAATTCTACTCTGGGAATGAAAGTGGGGGGAAATTTGGCTCTGGTGTGCGAATTCTCCTGTACTCTAGAGTACGATTTCTGGGGAAAAACTGGTTATGGGGGAAATCCTACTCTACAACACCGGTTATGTAAACGTCAATTTATTTTTCATAAGTTTTTTTCTTTTATATTTAAGTCTGTTAAAAGTAATGATATTGTGTTAAACTTAACAAGAGCACCATGTTGCAGAATATTCCCCTCGCAAAGAGCATATCTTTTAATCAACACACCATTCAACAACAAACTTGATGGAAACTTCGTCACTTCTACCCACAAGATAACACACACGTACATGACTGGGTTATTGAAATCTCTCCAGCTCCGTAGGATTAGGATCACAAAAATTCACATGAGATCTAAAAAAGGTTCATAATGGATAAAAAAGCTATGATTCGATCACAGATGTATTTTATTGGAAAAAATATATATACAAAGGGATTTGGCACAAATTCTCGAAACTTAAATCGCCCTCCCCTTATATTTGTATATTGTTTAACGTCCTTGAATACCGTTCGTTATCTTCATATATTTAATTGGTACAAACGATGCTTTATAAGCTTGCAACTTACATACAGGTATATTACACTAGTAATACATGTACTGGTTTTTTGAGTTTCTTGTTGTATATGCAGAAGCATTATATCGCATGTCAGGCATAATCTCCGATTGGTAGTCTGGAAATAAATTATTAAAGTTTTATATATGTTATTTAATAGGGCTGGGCAATAATATCGATATTTCAATATATTGCAATACAATGACAAAAAATATCGTATCGCAATACGATTTTGTAATATCGATATATTGGCAATATGCTTAAATTAAGGAATGTTGTCATTAAATATAAAAATGGACTTATGAAAGTTTGTTATTAAGCCTAACAGTAAGACAGAAGTTGTTTTGTGGGAACATTTCAGAGCATAACTTTAATGAAATCAACAAGATTTTTTTCTGTGTTGGTTACCTATCATATTTCTGTCCATTCTGCATATAAATTAAAGTAAATATAATAGGAATATGCCATTTAAATTACATTGTAAATATTGCAATACATATCGCAATACAGTTATAAATATCGCAATATATTGCAATACGAAATCTTGGGCCAATACCCAGCCCTATTAATATTATTTAATCTTTGGACCTTGTGTCTCTCGCTGAGAAGTTCAAAGGATGTTTTAAAGTACAAAGAATCTCTAGAGGCAATTATATTTAATCCAGTAACAATCCGAACTAGCTGCATGTAGTCGCCATTTCTCTTATTTTTTTTCAGAATTTAGAGATTGACAACCGCCAATAAAACTGAAGCGTATTCTAGGTTGGGGCGGATAAATGAAGTATAAATGAGTGAAATGGTTTTTCGATATATTCGATTTTAGATCTATTTTGAATTTAAGTCTTTTTAATAGGCCCGTTTTTTTGGTATGCATTAGACAGTACGATTTCAATGCGAGTTGACCGACTTAAGTTCTATGAAAAAGTTACTCAAAGTTTATGAGTTTGAACAAATTCTATTAGGTCGTCTTAAGAAAGGTGTTTCAGAGGTTGTTTGTTTCATCTTGCTTTGAAAAAAATACAAACTTAGTTTTTGAGGAATTATATTTTAGTAACAATTTCTCAGACAACGTACTCTTCAAGAGATAAAAGATCATTATTCAAATGACTTTCTACACATTTGACACATTTAGATGCATACAGCAAACTATTATCATCTGCTAAAAATTTACAAAAGCTTGACATCTTATAAGCTACACTGTTCACATTAATTAAATATATCAATGGTTCTTATATAGAACCTTTTGGAAAAAAGCCATGAATTTGATAACATTTTAAAAAGTCAAGGCGTGTATCTTTTTTAACTAGATATGCAATAATTAATTTAGAAAGGACACCAGTTCAGTAGCGCGTTGAGACTAGTTCCGAGAAAGCAATTTTATTGCATTTATACGAAATAATCAATGAGCTGATATACAAAATATTGCACAAAATCCTAAAGCATTATTCTGCAAAAAGAGCCATAGCGCATTTGATAGGCATTTTCGCCTTAACTACTAGTGATTTTTAAAATACATTGTTCAACCAAAATGTTGTCATGCATTTTTAGGTTACCTGAGTTTATCATTGCTACATATCTGTTTTCGTCTTTCGTCGAGCGATTTGTGTCGTGTGTTAACATTTGAACATACACTGCTTCTTCTCTGAAACCACTGAACCTATTTCAACCCAATTTGGTATACAGCATCTGTGGGTGAAGTGGAACATGATTAGTGAATTTTATGGTCCCCGCCCCCTGGGGCCTTGGGGTGGGGTAAAAATTACAAAAAATTATTGCAATATTTAAAAATCTTCTTCTTTACTACATACATCAAGCAGGCAAACTGTTGGCATGAATGTTATGAGCATTAAGTACTATACCGAAATTGTGAAATTTATGGCCCGAGTGTTTGGGGTTCTACTACTAGGACGAGGTTATATAAATTATATCGTGAAAATGCATTATTCTTTGAAAATCTTCTCTTCTTCTGGGTATTAAATAAACTTACTAAGTTCATAGTTATGATGAGCAAGAGTGCCTCTTCCAAAATTATGAATTTTATGACCCAAGGGTCAGGGTTCTGGTGTAAAGGGCTCTATTGATTCCTATAAATCACTTAGTATTTACGAGAATTTTATTTTGTGTAATCATGCGAGGCGGTATGCTCGCGAAAATTTCATGCTCGCTTATAATAGAATTCCTTAAGATTTTATAAAGCAATGACCACATTTCGTGAAAATTTTGTCTCGCTTTGGTTTTATGCCAATGATCCAAGTATATATATTTATTATGAAGAAAGGGGCATCTAGCATAATGTTTATTTTGTATGCCCCCTGGGTCGAGGGGAGGGGTTGCATAGTCTGAAAATAAATTATTGCTTTTAAATCTGCTTTTGGTATTAATTAACCATTTTATGATAAAATTTTCAGGATTTTGAAATATGTGGCACCCAGCGTCAGTGGTTTCTTTGGGGTGAGGTGCACAACTGGTTATAAAGTGGAAGTTCATTTTCTCTTTTTTACTCTGATCTACTGGGTATTAAGTAAATAGAATAAACATGCTATATGCAAGTTAATAATTATGATAAGCACTGGTGTCTCTTTCAAAATTGTGAATTGTGAATTCCATGGGCTCTGGTTTTAAACATGTTTGAAATCGGTTCACACTACTCAGGTGACATTTAAGTCCCTTGGGCCTCTTGTTAGTTTATACATGCCTAAAACCAAATCACACAAAAATAATGTTAAATTTGAAACCATTTCCTCATATGATAAACATGAACGTTATCCGGTGCATATAGTTTATATTTAAAGTATATAGTCAATATTGAGGTTTCCACCTGAAAGATTGCAAACTGTTGCCAAAGACCACCCTTAACCAGAAAAATCACTTCTAAATAATTTTACTTCAGTTAGATGTTACTACAATTCGTTAGATAATTTGGGTTAAAGATTGACTTCATATTGAATTTAAATGTAAATATATATTAAATTTTTTCTCATATTATATGAAATTCGGGTATCTGTCTTAAATTTATCCCTGCAACATCAATGACTACGTAGCGCAGAGGTATGATTGCTGGAATGTAGATATGGTGTTTATGAGTACTAGCCCCACATTTTTTTCTATTTATATTTCTTAATACATTTTCTTTGTGCATCTTGTGTAACATTTCTTTATTATATTTCATATAATAAATAATTTCAGAAATTATATACATGTAATAACAATACACCTTGAAAGTATCGCGGAAAAAAATAGTCTTAAATTATTTCATTCATTTGACTCAAATAGGTAGAATGACTAAAATATACATAACTGTGCTTGTTGTATTTAATAGATTTAGATCTTTGTTTCAGAGTATTGAACAACTTAAATGAAGTTCACGGAACATACTTGCAACTATGAAAATAGAACATTCGTGCACAATGATTGTATACATTTAGTTTGATCTAAAATTGAAAAGGTACATGCATTTATAAAAAGAAACAGGTGATTTATCGCACTTTTTGCATTAAACTTAAATATTACTGCAGTTCAAAACAAGACACCAATTGGCAAAATCTAATAATTACTAGGACCTTAAACTTCAAAGAGCTAGGTTCTTTTTTTGGAATTTTAGCAAAACAATGGCATCATAAAAATCAGAATGTATTATAAAAACACACTTAATGAAGTCTTAAATCAATTGCTTGTCTCACAACTCATTAAAGAATGTTTCAGTGGTATTGATAACACTCGATATTTTGATGGTACATATCGATTAATCGGTATTCAATTGATTTTGATCTTAAATGATTCCATCACCAATTTTCTCTTGTTTACTGTACTGTACAATACGAAAAGTTGTGAATATACATTAATTTATGTAAAAATATCTTAATCATGTTCTACGTTATTCCGATATGTCAGCAGTCGTTTCCTGAACCCCTTTAGGCTTTTGGGTTGAACTTTGTGACTGCGACCTAAAAACTTTTCTAACATAAAAAATCTTTATTTAGAATATCTATTCTTATTGTGTGCAAATTTTTTTTTTAAGTACAAAAGCAACTAACGAGAACACGTGCTTTGTGATTATAAGCAACTGATCCAGACTTCATTAAGAATTATACAATCGCTGATTCGATCTCGGCTGTGGTATCAGCTCGACCGGTTGGAATCGCATAAAGCCCGGTGAGCACTGGCCGATATTCTAGTAGCTGCAGAACTTTAGTTCTCTGCACGGAAAATTCGGACAGACAAAGTAGAGAGCTAGAGATCAAAACGTTTAAAATCCTTTGATTTACACCGCCGATTATTTGTCGCTCACTTTTGTTATTATTTCTTGCATTTAATGTTTTTCTAGCTTAAGGAATGACATGACATCTGATAATTTACCATACATTTTACGCCTTTTTTGGACAAGCGTACATGTAAGTCCTTTTTAACAAATTTCTACGCACGATCTCCAACATTGACGTCGGAAACGGCGGAATAAATTAAAAAAAAACTGAGTAGACATTCGAAAACCACATAGGGCTGATTGATACCTTTGAAAGTTAAATAAATTATCAAAAAATAGGGGTGTGATGCATGCTAAATAATCAGCTATCATTCTTAAAGCTGGGGAAAACTAAAAATACAAGAAACAGTGCCTGAAGTGAGCGACAAAAATCGGCGGCATAAATCGAATGTTTTTGCAACGCATGGATCTAAGGCTCTCTGCTTTATCTGTCCTAATTTATCTAGCAGAGATATACAGTTCTGCAGCTAGGGCCGATACAACCCGAGGGTTGAATCTAGGGACGAGATCATTAAGAACAGATGTGTGATGTTATTTATGTCATATATAACTCCGTGCACTTTTGTTTTTATCTCAGGTAGTTCTTTGCACTAATTAACGTCACATTTAACAATGGGGTATTGCGAAAGAATTCGTTCTTTTGAAAGCAGTCCTCTGCCTTGCCTAGACACAAGAACGGCGCAGTTCGTGTTATGAATTATTTTCTGGCATCAGAAGGATATGTCCAACTATTTCAAAGTTTCAAACCCTAAACATATTGGGGAGAAACGTAAATTCCTCTATAATAGTGGTATATCACTATTATAGTGAAAATACGCTTTATATGCAGCCGCATTCATCAAATGATATGCTTGCTGTTTAAAGCTTAATTCAAGATGGGCATCAAAATGGACACTAATTGGTACCCTTACATATTATGAATTTTATTTAATTTTCTGCCGATGCGTTCAATAATGCGAACACACTTTGTAGAACGGAGGTTTCATTTTTAACATAGCTACCAACGATTGTGCCAGACTGAATTCCAATTTTTCTCTTACATGTGCAGAAATTAATGCTTGTAGTAATTTTCAATCTGCAATGAAAGAGCGTTGTCAAATTTACAGTAGAAAAGGCATGGTTGCGGGTATGGAGGTCTAATTGTAGTATACAAGTAGTTCAAAATATTATCTTAATACATAAGAATAAAACTTATTTGGAATCCATACAAATTAAACAGAAATAACCAACTAAAATTGGAGAACTAGAAAGCCCCTTGAGAACGGGCTGAGATAGGAATATCTGAAGCCTGAAGGCGAGACAGCCAAAGTTCCAAGATGCGTGTCACCAAATCCAAAACACCTGTATCAGGGCTAACACACTACTAGGTATATGGTGTATTGAGATCCAATACGTTAAAGAAATGTTTCCTTCTAAGGTTTCTTTTGTTTTAACAACCTTGTATTTTTTTCTCCTCTTTAAATTCACATTAGTACGAAGGCAGATCAAAAAGTTAGCGAACTAATTGAATAAATTCCGTAAAAGGAACAATATATTGGAATCCAATTTTAATACTTGGTTTCAGTGTTGATGTTATTTTAAATTTAGTCCTCTCCGATTTTAACGCTCATCTACAACTGTTCTGCCCATGTGCGAATCACGTGATCTAAAAGGTCAAGTGACATGCTCTGAAGCACTCTGCCACAGAAACTGACAAAACAATTTCATACTCATCTATTTTTTTTACCATGCATGTTATCTTTTATAACAAATAAAGTCCATTCGTCAAAATGACCAAATGTCGGCAATAATATGGATGGATAAGAATATCCTTTTCCAGAATGAGCATGCCTGGTGACCATCATAACGCGAGTCCTTTGTCTTGGGAGCCTTGTTGAATCAATGCAGATAAAGTATGTGTGTCTTTTTTAATAATGTCGCATACTTTCAAAGTGTAAGGAAAACGAAATATTAGGATTTTAAATTGTGATATCATTTTTAAGATATTCAACTATTTTTTCCAACTGCAAGATGGCCATTTTTCATATCAAATTGCTTAACAAAGGAAAATTCTTTTCGCCCTTTCACTTGGCGATAGAACAAACATTATTTTTAAAAATCTCCGTTCCTTCACTAAAACAATCGATCAAATCAATACCTAATCTTCTGGCAAGTCGTTTTCTTTATAGTCAGTAGTACAATTTATTTATTGTATACCACTGCAAAGGAGTTTCCAAGATATACAATGAATTCTACCACGGTTATTGCAAAAAATCAAAGAAAAAGCAGCGGATATTATACCCCAACAAATCATGAACGTCATAAAAAATTATCAGATCAGAAATACGTATCAAATTTGAACAATTCAAATGCATGTTTGGCTGTAGAATAAATACTTGTTAAGACCGCATTGATGTGTCGTTTTTTGCAGTATAAACACTGTAAATTGCATACAGTTGCTGATAAATGTCGGTTTTTATAGCTAAGCGGGGCTATTCCACGGACCTCCCTACACTTTAAACAACGTAGTTTTACCCTAACAAAAAGAAAAACTATAGTTAACTATAGTTTACTATAGCTTACTATAGTTTACTTTAGTTAACTATAAATTACTATAGTAAACTATAAATAACTATAGTTAACTATAGTAAATCAAAGTGTCAAAGTTTTCGCCAAAGTTTTTCAAAGTGTCAAAGTTTTCGTCAAAGTTTTTCAAAGTGCCAAAGTTTTCGCCAATTTTTTTCAAAGTGTTTAAGTTTTTGACAAAGTTTTTCAATGTGTCAAACTTCTCACCAAATTTTTTCATAGTATCATAGTTTTCGATAAAGATTTTCAAAGTTTCAAAGTTTTCAATAAACTTTTTCAAAGCGTCGATGTTTTCGATAAACTTTTTAAATGTGTCTAAGTTTTCAATAAAGATTTTCAAAGTATCAAAGTTTTCGATGATTAAAAATTTTTCAAAGTGTCCTTGTTTTTTATAAAGTTTTTCAAAGTGTCTAAGTTTTCGCCAAATTTTTTCAAAGAGTCAAAGTTTTTCAAAGAATCAAAGTTTTAGATAAATCAAAGTTATAATAAAAGTTTTTCAAAGTGTCCTTGTTTTTGATAAAGTTTTCCAAAGTATCTAAGTTTTCAATAAAGTTTTTCATCAAAGTGTCCAAGTTTTTTATAAACTATTTTAAAGTTTCAACGTTTTCGTCAAAGTTTTTCAAAGTGTCAAAGTTTTCGCCAAAGTTTTTCAAAGTGTTACAGTTTTCGCCAAAGTATTTCAAAGTGTTACAGTTTTCGCCAAAGTATTTCAAAGTGTCAAAGTTACCGCCAAAGTTTTTAAAGTATCAAAGTTATCACTTTAGTAAATCAAAGTTTTCAAAGTGTCAAAGTTATAACTATAATAGTTAATTAGAGTTAACTATAGTAAACTATAGTTAACTATAGTATTGTTTTGTTAGGGTAGTCCCAATATAGAGTAGTAAAACTGGAACATGATAAAGTTTCTGCGATGCATAAAAGGCGCTGGCTTAATTCCCTCACAAACGATTCATCTGCTGTTACATTGTCAACATCATTTCCTCCTATATGTAAAATGAGTACACCTGGGCGTAGATCAGCGATTTTCCTTTCTAACATATTTATATGAGCCGAACATGATAATTTCCCACCACTTATTCCAAAATGATTAATCGCCTTTGCGGATAAATTGAAGTGAGCATATTCACAATGTTCTCGGATATACTATTGTAATCTATTTACATGAGAAGATCCTGCAATCAGAATAGACAACATTGTTTTGAACTATATGCTTTCACCAAAAAAGCTAGTTCTGTTCCACAATAAACAAGAGGCCCAGGGGCCATATCGCTCACCTGAGCAATTTGCTAGAAAAAAGCACATATCAGATCCCAACTGAAAGTTTACTGAGTTTTCTTTTGGGGGAGGGGGGGGGCCTTAATTTTAACCTCATAGGGGGTCATGGTTTGAACAAACATGAATTTACACTACCTGAGGATGATTCCATAAAAATATCAATAAGCATGGATTTGAAGTTCTTGAAAAGATTTTAAAAGGTTTCTCTATATATTCCTATGTAAAACTTTGATCGTTCATTTTGGCCCCACCCTACCCTCTGGGGTCATGATTTGAAAACTTGAATCTACGCTACCTGAGGATGATTCCACATGAGTTTCATCTTTCCTGGCCTAGTGGTTCTGGAGAAGAAGATTTTAAAAGATTTTTCCTGTAAATTCCTATGCAAAACTTTGATCGTTCATTTTGGCCCCACTCTTGCCCTGGGGGTCATGATTTGAACAAACTTGAATCTACGCTACCTGAGGATGATTCCACATGAGTTTTATCTTTCCTGGCCTAGTGGTTCAGGAGGAGAAGATTTTTAAAGATTTTTCCTATATATTCCTATGTAAAACTTGGGTCGGCCATTTTGACCCCACCCTTGCCCCGGGGGTCATGATTTGAACAAACTTGAATCTACGCTACCTGAGGATGATTCCACATGAGTTTCATCTTTCCTGGCCTAGTGGTTCTGGAGGAGAAGATTTTTAAAGATTTTTCCTATATATTCCTATGTAAAACTTGGGTCGGCCATTTTGACCCCACCCTTGCCCCGGGGGTCATGATTTGAACAAACTTGAATCTACACTACCTGAGGATGATTCCACATGAGTTTCATCTTTCCTGGCCTAGTGGTTCTGGAGGAGAAGATTTTTAAAGATTTTTCCTATATATTCCTATGTAAAACTTGGGTCGGCCATTTTGGCCCCACCCTTGCCCCGGGGGTCATGATTTGAACAAACTTGAATCTACACTACCTGAGGATGATTCCACATGAGTTTCATCTTTCCTGGCCCAGTGGTTCTGGAGAAGAAGATTTTTTAAAAATGCCATTAATTTTTAATAAATTCATGATTATCTCCCCTTGAAAAAGGACTTGGCCCTTCATTTGAACAAATTTGAATCCCCTTCACTCAAGGATACTCTGTGCCAAGTTTGGTTGAAATTGGCCCAGTGGTTCTTGAGAAGAAGATGAAAATGTGAAAAGTTTACAACGACGACGACGACGACGACTACAACGACAGACAACGGACAAATTGTGATCAGAAAAGCTCACTTGAGCCTTTGGCTCAGGTGAGCTAAAAAGTCAAGAACATAGGGATCCGACATGCCGAGGAAAATAAACATCAAAAATTAAAATCCATACCTTTCTATCCCAATTGAATAGATATGAAGAGATCAACAATTAAAATTACAGCAGAATTTTTGTTTGCACGTTCACTGACAAGGTACTGTGAGGGAATGGTGAAAGGCGTGAGAACCCGCGCGCATATCTTAGCATCCGACGGCCGAGCCTATAAATCATATCAATTTACAGAGAGATCTTCGAGAATTGCTTCAATCTCACGGATAAGAAAATTTGGGATTAATTAAGAAACTTAATTGCTAGCATGAGTCTGCCGTGTCAGATGTTTTACATATATTAATTTAAGGATGTAAATTGAATATTTATTGTATATTCATCATGTTCATTATAACTGATCAATACATATTCAGAACAAATCTGTATTTAAAAAGGCTATGTTTAATGTAACGAAAGCTCAAATCGTCTACATTCCATACACAGGTAAGCCAACAAATTTTACCTCTGTTGTTAAATGGAACAGGGTAATCAAGACATGGTGACATAATTCGTTTCTCTAGAGAGGAAACAATCGGTCGTATTTTATCGATTTTACTAGACATGGAAGAATAAAATGAAAGTCCTTGTTGTCGTGAATGATGCAGATTAACCTCCTCGGTCTCGAAATGTTGTTTGAAATATAAAAGCCTCAGCTAACCTTCCCTCGGCTTTTATCTTTCAAACAACATTTTGAGACCGAGGAGGATATCTGCAACATTCACGAAAACGCGGACTTTATTTCTTAATTTTACAGCAGTTCTTTGCTCGAGTACGAATGAGTCAACCATTGTTAGTCACAAGTTATATACATATTGACGTCATTTTCACATTATGGCGTCACAAACATAAAGCTTTTTATAAAACATGTGTATGAATCAATGTGGTCCAAATTTCATTCTGATCTGAATTGCAGTTTTGCAAATATAGAGAGAGTTCGCAATTTTTTTGAGTACCCTTCGTATATCCTCTCAAAGAGCGTGTGCCTACAGAAATCGACTTTATAAAGTAAGACAATTCTGATACATAGAAAAGATAAAATATATTAGTAATAGTATGTCCATTGTACTTGAAAAGGTTTGGTAGAACTGATCGCCTTTAAATGCAAAGATTATCCCGTTCTAACGCATTTATAATTTAGAATATAATTTGCGGTAAATCGTGATATCATTGCTGCTAACATTTTCGTCATTTGAGAATTCTCCTCGCATTTTTTTTATATGCTGTTAACACCCTCTTGAGAATTATTCCTATATGTAGACGCCACTACTTGCCGGTTGAGAGCTGCAAATTTTGTCTTTAATAGCCACTTTCGGTCACTGAGCAATGAGGGATCTTTTTCATGCCAGCAACTTCTGTGACACAGGACCTTGGTTATACAGTCTCATCCGAATGACTGGTCACCACGTCCCACAGTGGGATTCGAACCAGCGACGTAAGGACCATCCTCTAAGTTCGCGATTCTAGAACATACTCTCTAACCAGTGCGCCACGAAACAAAGCATGTTATAAATAATACATTAATGGGGATCTGTTGTGATTTGAAGGACAAGTATCACAAGAAATTAAAGTTTTAAAGATGTTATCTATATCCTAATCTAAATTTGATTGATCATCAAAAAGACATTTTTAGTCCTTAAATATTTCATTAATATTTTGAAAATTAGAACGATAACAAATCTTTGCAAAAATAAAAAAGAAATGTGGAATATGAATAAGTAGGAGACATATTTTCCATCAAAAAATGGCATATGCATTATAAGGCTTTGTGTGAAATAATTGAAATGCAGTTGAAAAGCACAGGGTAATTGAAATTATATGGTATTTTTATAAGTGTAATTAATTAAATCAATGCAGGTGTAAGAAATGTTTTGAAATAATAGTAATTTCCTATTGCTTTCAATTACATATACCTTGAAATATTTTTTTAAAAATTACACTGAATTAAAATTTCCATTTTGAAAAACCTAATTCTTGGACAGAATATAGTCTTAGGGTAGAAAATAATGTTAAAAAAACACAGGAAAGAGAACAAAATCTTCAAAGCATACTCCTCACTAAAATATAGCTGATTTCTATTACTAATGATCCATGACGTTGATTCCTTTTCTTTCAAGAGTTACATGTAAGGGTCAAAATATCAAAAACGGCATACTCATATCACCCGACGATAAAAGTTGATTTTTTATGAGAGACCATTTCAGATATATTGGCCTAACAAAAACTATAGATAACAGTAAATAAAAGTTCTAAAATTTTCCATGGTAAATAAATGTTTCAAAGTCTTTACTATGTAAAATCAAAGTTCCAATTTTTTTTTTACTATAGTTAACAGAATTTCCTTTTTTTAATATAGTTAACTGTAGTTTACTATTAATAGTATTTTTTAGTTAGGGAAATCAGATATATTCGATTATTTAGAATACCAACTTACAAATGCATTGAGTTAAGTGTCAGATCATTATATATAAACTTCACAGTTTCTTTTTCTAACTCAAGGGCAAATAATTGGTGACGAAGACAGAAACTCTTTTCAACAGTGTCAAAAGTGTGGAAAGGTTAACTGTACTTTTGTTAGCTGCAGCAATAGTCAGGGGATAAATAAAGAGCATTGTTCCGAAGTAAGTTTTTTTTCTCACCACTTATCTTGCAATGAAAATAAACTTTATATATTCAAAAAGATTTCTTATGAAATTAAAATATAAAACTTAAAACTAGATAAAAATAAAAGGGAAAAACTTAATGTTTTGCTTTTTCACGATGTGATAAATTGATTTCTTTTTCAGGCAGCTCTGATCAACCGGCGATCTTTTTATTACCAATCGTTTTATTTAGCTATTCTATAAAATCTTCGGCAATGAAAACCTACCGATCTCAAAAAAGGCGAAAAACACTGCTGATTGCTTATGCTCTTCGCTGATTTGGCAAGCGTATATGGCCACAATTGACAACCTTAGTTTACAAAGCAATAATTAGGATTGATTGATTTATTGATTGTATACTGTTTGACGTCCATCTCTAGAATATTTCACTGATATGGAGACGTCACCATTGCCGGTGAAGAGCTGCAAATTTGGGCCTATGCTCGGCACTTACGGCCTTTGAGCAGGGAGGGATCTTTATCGTGCCACACCTGCTGTGACACGGGGCCTCGGTTTATACGGTCTCATCCGAAGGACCGCCCCATTTAGTCGCCTTTTACGGGGTTACTGAGGACCTATTCTAACCCGGTTCCCCACGGGGTGCAATTATTAGGAAGTTGTCTATGTACTTTTCACTTACTAAAACTTTTTCTAAAGAACCACTAGGTCATTTTATACCTAACTTTCTTTGGGTTTGCAGATTAAAGAATGCCCTTTATTTTTGTATGTGAACTAATTAGTTAATAGAAAAAGAATGTCATCTCTAAACATTGAAAAGTTCATAAAACAGTGTGGATTCAAATGTTCCAAGCATGACATCCAGGGCTATGCTCGGCCTAAATTTATCAATTAGAATGTTACACTGGGATATATAGAAAAAAATCCTCCTAAATCTTCTTCTCAAGAAGAACTTAGGTTGTATTTGACATATTTCTTGCAGGTTATGTAGATTCAAGCTACAAGGAAAAAATATTTTATATCTGACAACCGATGTAGTACATAGTCTTATTAGAAAATCAAAC
Source organism: Saccostrea glomerata (assembly GCA_003671525.1). Classification (NCBI taxonomy): domain Eukaryota; kingdom Metazoa; phylum Mollusca; class Bivalvia; order Ostreida; family Ostreidae; genus Saccostrea; species Saccostrea glomerata. The sequence continues at coordinate 30,456 of PRKT01001205.1, read as the reverse complement.
TTTTTCATTGATGGGTATACCGCTTTACAAGAGGATTATTGTAAAAATCTTTAAAAGTCATCATAAATCATAGATATATTATCAAAAAGTATTGCGGTAAATTTGGAATTTGTTATGTCGATTTTATTTTGACAATCTGAGGTAGAAAGCCGTATATTAATTTTAACGTTTCAAATTTTGCGAATCGGTATCTGTGCGTAAATCAAAAAGCACCTTAACTTTTAAAAAAGCTTATAAGTTACTCATGTATAATCTGTAGGCTTTTCAACTGCCGCTAGGGGTCGGTGTTATGAACGATAACTCACTGCTGAAACTTATTTAGAGCAGAGGCTCGGGGTATCTAACTGTTTACACGCAAGGCAGTTTTTAGCATTTCCAAAGTGTTTCGTTGTTCTCGGTATAATCCAGTGGTTTTAAAAATTAAGCACCAATGTTAAACTTATTTACACCGGTTTACTGCATATAATTAAATTTTTTCATTACAATAAAAAGTGAAATCTACCCTCCTTCTCAGAGCTAACCTGGTTACATTTTTATACTAGGTCGTTCCCCTTCGTGCTTAGTAACACAAATAAGATGATCAATTGTTGCATTTACTTGTTAAAATATATATATTTACACAGGAAGCGAAAAAGCGCGAACACAAAAACATGACATAAATTTTCTTCTTCATAATAATCGTCAAAGAGAGTTAAAACTATTGAATATAGTCTGTCTCCATTCATTTGACCGTTTTATTTCAGGTAGAGTGAAGGCATTCTCTTTCTCTTGGTCAAAACGTTTTCTGTACAAAACAATGTAAGGAACCCTTTTGTGTATATAACAATACCAATGCTGAAGCAGCCTATATGTCATTCCTATAAACGATAACTCATAAATCGGCACTAAGTTGGTCATTTTTCACACCTGAGTTACCTGTCCTTAAACACAACATCGGAAAAGTCAATTATAAATGATTAAACTTTTTAATGATGTAATTAAAAGTATGCATAAGTTAATATCTTTTTTGATAATTTCATGTACCTATAAATCTATCTATACAATGTTTTTTTACCATATGCGCAACTTGAAAAATTAGTTGAAAGGCCTACAATCTGTCGTGCTAGGGATTTGTCTTCAAATAAAGCAATATTGACTCTTTTCTTTAGGGGGATTTACTGCCTGTCAATCCATCGAAAAATTTAAAATGAAACAAGTTTCAAAAACTTATTTTAATCCGTTTCCTTATTATTTATGATAAAGATGACAGTCCCTTATTAGATAGTTATATAACACGGTTTAAGCTGCATTATAACAATTTTTGAGATTGACATACAAATTGAATATTAAAATGAAGTGAAGATACTCTGCAAACACAACTTATCATGGATCATTTACTTGTATTATAAACCGGTTTTCTTCAAATAAACACTACTTTGTTTACATTTTTGTTGTTGATTTGTTTTTAAGAAAACTATTTTAAAGAAAAATACGACCTTGCAAATTTGTTAAAGATTTATCATCAGTAAACATTTCAAGATTTGATTTAGTGTATATATGAAAGCTTGCTCAATTCATGCTCCTATTTCTTTCCATTGCCAGAGTAGGTTTGAACCATATATGATAAAAGACTTTTCAATACGAATTAACTGGTTTCTGGGTTTTTTTCAAACCAAATTATTCATGTTAGCTTTTGGGCATATATGCCTTAAATTTGTTCTTTATTTCATATGAGAAATAAAAGATAATTATTTAATTTACAAAAACTGAAAATGCCAAGTAAATATATATTTATTGTATTGTACTTTTTTTTAGATAAGTCTTACAACTAAATCTTATTCAACACCAATATTGACGCAATCCACAACAACAGTAATGACAACAAAACAAACAACAGTGGCTGAAACAAATACATATACAAAGGCAAAAACATATGCCTTTATTTTTTCTATATTTCATATGAGAAATAAAAGATAATTATTTAATTTACAAAAACTGAAAATGCCAAGTAAATGTATATTTATTGTATTGTACGTTTTTTTAGATAAGTCTCACAACTAATTCTTATTCAACACCAATATTGACGCAATCCACAACAAGAGAAATGACAACAAAACAAACAACAGTGGCCGAAACAACAGGAAACACCCACCCAAGCTTAAAACCAGATATTCTAAATACAACAACTCATGTAGCTTTTGTACAGAAAACGCCTCAGTCATATATTATAATAGTTCCCATTGTGCTTGTCATAGTTATTATCGGTACCATTGCAGTTGCCGGAGTGATATATTTTCGGTTTGTATATTCTCTCATAATACATATCAACTTTCATCATTTGATTATTATCAGCTTTGATGAAATAAGATCAAAGAGAAAAAAAACAGGAAAAACTGGAACCGAATTTATCATGTATTCTGGACAAAAAGTAAATTTTAGCTAGTACGCAAAATTTCTACCATTAATATAGCGGTATTTTAGGGACTGTCTGAAAACGTATATTTGTTTTCGATAACTTGGGAAATTTCTTTTTTAGTTTTAGCATTTTGAAGAAAATTCTTGATAATTTTAAATAATAACGAATGGAAAGCCATTGAATTACTCACTTCACACATTTCACGCACAAACACGTAATTCCAGTGAGAAATTAAAGTTTCCGGGTGATCGATTATTCCGAGTATCTATTTCATCTAATATTCTTGCATTGTTCATTCCTATTCCCAGACTTACATGTACACGTTTTTAACATTAACTTTCAGTATTCACTCAAAACAATTTACTTGCATTCGAGTTAGAAACATCTCATTCAGTAGAATAATGAAATTTAAATAAAATGTTATAAAGTGAGCCATATGTCAGGAAAAATAGAGCTTTTATTAAATAAAGGATAGACACAGTAAGAGGGAAAACTGATGGACTTTACTAATTATAAGATTGAACAGAAAAATATTCAATGACATCCCTTTCAACTGCATGAAACAGCACTTTTTAGAACATACTATTATCAAAATGAGGAAACAAAGTGGATTATCTATTACTCTCCCATGGCATCTGATCCCATCTCTGATGTTTTGGAGGTCTGTGTTTGCTCTGCACCTTTTTGTATTGATTAATGGATTTTTGATCTTGAATACTGTTTGTTATCTGTTCGTTATCAGCATTACAACAATATGGTACATGTGTGTATACAATGGACAAAATTGCAAACGCATCACTTGTTAATTCTTATTTGTGAACTGAACATTTGCCGGATCGGTACTAGTGTAATATGCCATTATTTCCAAAACTGAGTTGGGCTGACAAATGCCTTGGTATCATAAAAAAAACCTTTAAATGACCTTCTTGTCCGAAAACCAATTTTCAGCTGTGCACCATTTTTGTCACACCAGATATGAAATTTTTGATCACTATAGGTGGTCTGTGAGGTTGCCCCAGGAGTAGTACCCCGGTTATAAATCAAATAACATACAGTAATTGACTCTGATATCGCCTAGTATTCATCCGGTGGCTTAGTATCCATATACAAAATCCACTCAAATTCTGGCTGACCCAGTTTTGTTGAACAATCTTCAAACTTATTGTAAGCTGCTAACTTAATGCCAGTGTTATACATTGTAAACAATTTTTATGTTTGTAAATTTATTTGCAATAATTTTTAATGAGTGGAATTCAAAAGCCTGTCTGCTTTTAGCACGCTCCTCTAGCGTCAAACCCCGCATGCAGTGTAACTCTTTTAAGTTTTTAATTAGTAAGAATGTAAAAAATACAAATACGAAGAAAAAAATGATTTTTTCTTCGAAAATAAAATAGAAACGATTTTCATTTTTTCAATGAATTGGTCACTTCAGTAAACATTGCCTTACTTTTTATTTAAGTAACATATTTTTTTTATCAAATACATCATAAACAGTTTTTCAAAAGTAAAATATAAATTCTCTTAAGTGGTTTGTTAGCAATTTTGTCTATAGTAGATTATATATGTTTATAATAGTTAAAAGGCATTCGATATTATTTCTGTGATTGTTCTCATGTGCATTTAAACATATTTTTTTACACTTTTTCTGAAATGAAATACGTATTTTTTGAAAAATCAAAAATTCTTTTTAAACTTACTGACGAATCAGGGTAAAGTAAAGTAAATAAAAAATGCTAAATTAATGTACATATTAAGAAGAACGTCTATAAGGAATTTCTTACTGGTGTTATTTTTTTGAGTTTGTAACACTAACAGAATTACTAAATTTAATTTTGTGTTATTCTTTTCAAACAGACGTAGAAATAATGTACAAAATAGCAAGGATAAGAATGAACAACCAGAACGTAAGAGAACCAACAAAACACAAACGGATATTAATAATCCATCGTACTTTGTGTTAGAAAAACCTTCTTCCTACGAGATGGCTGATGAAAGCATATTGGATTCCGAAAGTCCATACAACGAGACAGAAGAGGGTGAATACGATCATCTGAGAAATAAAGATTCAAGAAAGAAAGAAAAAGATGACACCTATCAACACGCGACGTCTATTTCAAATGGAATAGTTTCTAACTATGATTACACAACAACTAATCAGAGAGAGAGGTAAGGAACAGTGTATTATTTAATGATTCTAGCAAACGGATTCATATAACTGTGCACAGGCACATTGCAGCATTGTCTGCATTTGAAATGGTGCTATTTAAGCCTATCAAGTAAAGGCAAGGACAACAAAAAGTCAATAAATTCACTAAACACTTAAAAAAAAAATTCGAATATTTTTATTATCTAAAGACAAATCATTTATATCGGTTTAGGGACAAGAAGATGGAGAAAAGTAAGAAAATAATTTTACCAGAACTCGGAGAGGACAGCACATATACTGAGGTGGATACTGTACACCAAAATACATACTTTGTATTAGAGAAACCTTCTCCTTATGATTTGGCTGCAAATAGTACGTTAGATTTTGATTCTCCTTATAACGCGACGGAGGAGGGAGAATACGATCATTTGAGAAAAAAAGATTCAAGGAAGAAAATTGTGGATGACACTTATCAACACACGACGCCTGTTATCAATGTGGACGCCTCTTTAGGACATTACGGCACCACAATTGCTGAAAAGAACCAGGAAATCGAGGGCAACTATGACCATATGCACGAATCTCTTAATTTCAACAGAAATTCAGAAAAATGATATAATTACACTGCATGAACAAAGCACCAATTAGGATAATATATTGTTTTATTGATAATTCAATATATAATGAACTTTGTATATTTTTGTATTAAACAAATTATTTTGTCTTAATCAACATTGGAGTATTTCACATTCTACACAAAGGGCCTTGTTTACATGTACCCACCTCATTTACAAGATTTTGTGCTAAATTGTACGGAGAATGTTAACTATTACATACTAGTAACAGAAATCTACAAATTCTACTAAAATAATACAAGATGATATATATTTTGATATTTTCATACATTCAAAAGAAATATTCTGCATTAAAACTTTCTATAACATGTTGTTTTGTCCTTGTTGGAAAAATACTAAATACCATTGCGGATCAAAAACGGATGCTTTCATTCTATAAAATAAAGACTTTAATTGTACAACATGTACATCGGTAAGTACATGTACTTTTGAGTATGTTGAATTTGTAATTTTTTTGGAGGATAAGGACAATGCACTTAGAGTACCTGTAATAATTATTATTTAGAAAATCAAATGTAGATATAAAGAATTTCAAACACTGATTGATCTAAAATTATCCAAAAACAATACAATAAGTGAGGAGGATTCGAGAGTATACAGATTTTGCCCTGTCCGTCCGTTTTTCTCACTGTTGTCCACAAAAACTTTAATCTTGTCCATAACGTAACCTTTGGAGATATAACTTTCTTATTTCACATATGTATCACTTGTGACATGACAATTCTTTAGATGCACCAACACATTTGATCTCTTTACCTAGACGTTGGATTTTGACACGCTTTTTTAATTGGAAGAATGTGTCAAACGTTAACCTTGTTCATAAATTGTGGACAGTTGCTACGCAGGATTTCATGCTTCACATGTATATTTATCATAGCAAGAACTCTTCAACTTAATTTTTGAGTAAGACAGACATTGGCGTTTGACCTATGCTTGACATCTTTTACCTTATAGCAATATCTTATGAAAAGATGGCATAGGACTTTAATATATCGCATGTTTTTCATAACTATGGTCTCTCCTGGATACCATTATATTTAGACTTAGACCAAGAACATGGAGGTTAAACCATGTTACAAAAATAACCTTGTAATTATGTTTGAATGGGTAGTGCATGACCTTTTATATTTCACATGCATATTTAGTAAGGCAATGTCCGGGGGTGGGGGGTGGGGGGGGGGGGG
>PRKT01001205.1:7711-23825 GCA_003671525.1 Saccostrea glomerata | reverse complement strand
TACATGCAATAACATTTTTCATCTCTTAGCCTTGAATTTTGATTTGACTTTTATTTGTTCAATAACATTTATAAAACTATTTTATTTAAACTCAGCTTTCACAAAAATAAGAAACAATGTGAAACTAAAATATTGTACGTCTAATAAATCACTGTAAATAGGAAACAGCATATAAAAAAGAGTGTCTTATTAAGAACAATACGCATGCAATACTGCATGTATGAAGTCTACTGCAAGATCAAATAAGATTTTGCCAGGTGTATACAAACGGTCACATTTTTTTCAATTTTTTTTTACAACAAACTGACCATAACAATAATGAAGCATACATTAAGTAGCCAGCTGGGACTCGCCACCGGAGAATTTTCATATGCTAAGATCAATGGTATTAGAGTTGATTTGTTTATTTACTATATTCCACCATGCCGATTTACAAAAGATCAAAAACTTTTTTTGAGCTATGATATTATCGATCGACTGAACTTTTATTTCCAATAAACGGGTCAATGACTGCATTTATGGTTAGAATTTCATTTCAAATAATATTTACTGTGGACAACAGTACATGTAGTCATAAAATTTCTTTAAACCATTTCTCCTAAAACCAATCTGTTGAAGAAGTTAAGATTCCAAGACGAATATTTGTGCCTAATATTCATATCATTATGCATGGGTAAAAACTCCAAATTTAGAAAAGTGATTGATCTAAGAAAAAAATAATCAAGAAACAATACATTCTGAGAACAGGAACATAAAAACAGGTCCCAAAAAATCCTATTATCAATCAACAGTGTATTTTTAATCCAGGTTTTTAAAAAAAAAATTGTCTGTGATTTCTACACATGTACTTGATATTTACATTTTCCTTTTCCAAAATCCGAGTCTGTTAAAGGGCAAAATCCAAGGACATATTCGAGGACAATAACCCTTAAAAAAATTGTTGCACCCCGATGGATTTTATGTCAACTTTATTTCCCCGAAATAGAATAGACACAGTGTGAATATTCCCACTATGTGCATATACTTACAACAATTAATGAATATACAGCTATGAATTGATATGCATATTATGTATATCTAGAGTATAAATAAACGATAATGACATGTTATAAGGGAATCATTAATTTGTTACTCTCAAATTGTATTTACTTCAACTTACAGAGACAAAAAAGGACTGATATTTGAATATTCCTCATACTTTAGTTTCAATTCAACCTCCCAATGTCATCCATATATGGCAATAATCAACATGCCACTAGTCCTCAATTTAACAAATCTTAAAACTGTTATAATTGTTATATTATTTCCAAAATAAACTGAAGAAGATTATAAATAAAAGATGTGTTTTTTTTTTCAAACACTGGTGCCTCCGTATGACAACTTAGCAAAAATTAATAAATCTTTCTCAAATGCAAATAAAATATTTTGGTAACCGAAGTTAAGGATTTTTGTAAGAAATATGATTATAAAAATAAAAAAGACCTAGCACCACCTGTTCAAAACTAATGGTAAAGGTTAAAGTTTATCTAAGGTAGGTCAAACTCAAAGGTCAAGGTCAAAGTTGTTGGTTTCTAACAGAAGGTCATGTCACAAGAATTTCCAAAGTGAAGGTTGATAGCCTTAGCCCTAACCTATCAAAAGTTATGGCCAAGGTTAAATTTGCTGAAAAGTAGGTTAAAGTTGTAACCAATGAAAGGCCATATTACAAGGATTACAAAAGTGAGGTACAAGCCCCAACCTTACTTTTAAACAATTATGATCAAGGTTACTGTCTTTTAAAATAGGTCAAATTACAAGTGCAAAGGGCCAAACTTGTTGGAATCCAATGAAATGTCTTATCACAAAAATACACCTGTTGCTCCAACCGCTGATTAGTTATGGCCAGTTTAAAATATAGGTATGTTTGTAAATGTGTATGAAACTCCAAGCTCCTACATGTATTTTGTACTGTTTTATGGACTTTGATATTGAATACTTTTAGTTATCTCCATATCCGTATTGCAGCAATATCGTGTTTCTAAGATCAGAGAAAACTCAACTTCAAACATGCTGACATTTAAGTGGTACATCCTTATCATGCACTTCAACCACTGGTTTCGTGTTTATTTTTGGAATATACATGAGGGATATTCAATACATACTTGATAAATATTCCTTTTACATATCATAGACCTAATCATTGTAAATTTCAATTGTAAATTGATATACCCCGGTATGTTAATCTTATCTAATATTCTATTCTTTGTTTCTTTTCGCAATTTTCTTGGAATTCAAAATATTTTCCTTCAAAAGCGACTAAATCTCTTGATATTCATCAAACATAGAAAATGAAATTTATTTTGCTCCTGGGGTTTAATTTAGAGTAAAGCTATCATTTTTGGAGGGTAAATGGGTAATCTTTATAGGATATTCATCAGGATCATCTTTTGAAGAAACAAACGTTTTCAGTTGCCGTGCCTTATATATAACAATTTGCTCAAACTGAATTGACTGAACTATGAAATCATATTACTCATCTGCAAACACACCCCTGATTATATTCACAAAAATTACAAAAATTAACTTAAAATAGAATAGATTTTTATTATGACCAATGCTCCGTTTACATCAGAAGGCCTTTGCGACGTCATGAAACCTAAAATAAATAACAATAGGTAGACAAGAAAAGTAACATGCAAGTGGAGTACTTTTTATTTTTATTTTTCAGGAGAACAAAGGCCATAACCAGAAGTCTCTGTCGAGACTGTAGCTCTACTGGTTTGTACTTATAACAAAGGATGAGAAAAGAAGCCATTGCCATCAGACCAAAGCTGTAGAAGCCTCAGGAGTAGCATTTTAAACAAAATTCAAAGACATTTCTATTTTTAGTAACAATGGCAACACTGTTCATCGAAATCAACAACCGATGCACTATTTTATGTATCTTAGTATAGTCTACTTTTGTGCCAAGTTATATTGAAATCAGACCAAAATTGTACGAAGAGTAGCAATTTAAAAGAATTTCACGAACACTGTTCATCAAAATTAAAAACCGATGCACTATTCTTTGTATCTTAGTGTAGCCTACTTTTGTACCAGGTTATATTGAAATCAGATTAAATCTAGGGAGGGAGTAGTGTTTTAAAGAAATTTCACAGAAAATCATATTTTTAACCATGGCAACACCGTTCATCGAAATCAAAAACTGATGCACTATTTTATGTATCTTAGTGTAGTCTACTTGTGTGCCAAGTTATGTTAAAATCAGACCATAACTGTAGGAGGAGTAGCATTTTGAAAAATTGTTTACAGACAGACTGACAGACAGACGGACGGACGACGTACACCTTACTATCGCATAGTCTCTTCTGGCCTCTGACCAGTAGAGCTAAAAAAAAAAACTACTAGTAATTGCACATTCTTTCATATAAAGCTGCAGGTTTCAAAAGTGAAATTATAGTCATCGTGTTAAGAATCAATTTCCATGACCCTTAAAAGATCAAATTTAGTGAAACAAAACAAAATTGTCACAAGGAATGTTTGAAAAATATAAAAATCATAGCCCCAAGACTTATGGAAAGGTTTAAGTTTTTATGGACAAACATACAAACATCTAGACAGAGGGTTGGCCGGAGAAAGCAAAACCAGATGCCCGTACTATGAATCCCCGAATCTACAATTACGGGGGCAAAATAACAGATGCTTAAACATCATATTTTGTTGTGTATCTTAATTCTAGCTTTGTATCGTAAAAAACTCATAAACAGGAAATAAATAGGTAATTAACTATTTATTACATATACATCTCAAACATAGATACCCTTTAAGTAAATTTAAAACCATAAATATATTGATGATTGCAGAAATGTAGTCTAAGGCATTTTACACCATGACCTTTAATTGTGAGGTATCTCTAGTCTTCATTTTATGCATGTTATCTTTTAAGTATAGACGTAGTATCAATGGTAAATCTTCCTTGTCTTGCAAGTTTGGATTCTTACTTTGCGACGTTTTTCTCCATAAATAATTTCACTTCTCTGAATGATATGTCAACGTCAACGGTGGCATCACATTAAGAAAAATCCATTCAAACTTAATTTGTGTGTTTAAAGTTACATTTTCCTTATCGGCGATACTGAGGTCATCGACAGTCTATAAGGAAGTTATATGGAGAGCTGCAATTGACATTTAACAAGGTAAGTTCATGTTATTTGTTTTCCAATGTATTTCACAAGGAAAAAAACCTTTAAATCACATAAATACACAAACAAGTCAAATACATACCTATATTCTTACTTGCATTTGTCAATGTCGAATTTTGTTTGGGTATAGAGTGAAAAAAAATACAATTTGAAGTAAATGATAAATTTCCGTCATATTTTATAGGATTATACGATAAGGAAGAGATATCTTTAAAGCATATAAAGAAGGTAAGTACAGGTAAAAGAAACACTTTTAAGTCTAGTTTTCTTAAACAAAATATATTAATAGATTTATTTTATTTTGGCACTTCAAGATCTTGATCTTGAGTTCATAACCCATTTGAGTTTGCGATTTTCGTAAACTTTCCTTTGCATATTGTTTTAGGTTACGGTCTGTGAAAAATTGAGACATGCTCGGCGTAAATGGTTCCATCATGAAATTTCTAAATGTTATTCTCATTTGTGTTTCAGCTGGTAAGTATTTTATTTTTATTTTTGTGATGAAAATATTTAATAAAATATTGAATATACTGTCGATTCTTAAAACGATGTTTACGGTGTGTGTACAATTGCAAAGCATCATCGAATGTTATCAAACAAAAATCAAATCGACGTTCAGAGACAGTGATTTTAAAGGGATATTAAATAGTAAAATTCCTCTGAATTTGAAGGAAGAATAAAAACAATTTTGATACACCTTTTCAAAGGCTAAATTCAGCTTGATACCTGCATTATTTTTAAACCATTCCATACAAAATTAATGACAATTTGGCCATAAATCAAATTACAAAGAACGGTTCAATGATAATTGATGAAATTAAATTTAGCAGTTCTAATTAGTAAATTATCCCTAATTCAAGCTCTTGAAATACGGGTGTTGACGATATTTCCACGGAAATTGGGCTAAAAAGCATCAAATAGTTTTGAAAAAATGTTTCTGAAATCGTTCCATCATGACCCGTAAGGGTTTCATTGGGTTAATACATTTAGAGGCTTTATCGGTGAGTTTTAAGTTGAACTAAACTGTAAAGGGAAAAATAACTCGCGGTCTCAAAATTTGCTATTTTTACGGAATTGACAAATCCGTGAATTCAAGAATAGTGAATAAGTATTCGATAACATTTTTTTTCTTTTGAGAAAAGACTTCGTTAGGTATATAAATGCACCGTTCTTGGTCATTCAGTAATTAAGGTAGTCCGATCCTCAGGTTCATAAAATTAGCAGTTAAGTAATCGAAAATACTCACAAAATATCTCTCAATTCACAAAGTAATGTAAATTTACCCACAGTATTTCTTTAAATTTTAACATTAGAGTGAATCATATATATCATATTGGGAAAATTGTCGAATCTCCTATATATATTCAGAAAAAGCGAATAGGAATATCAGCTATGCATTTTCTAATTGCAAATTGATCAACAAATATATTTTACTTTAAAAACAATAGGTATTCAGGCATTCAGAGAAATTGTCATGATTTTTATACTGTAAATCACTTTTTATTCGCGAGAACTTTATATTTTCGCGTAATTACTCGAGACAGTGTGTTCGCGAAAATTAAATTCTCGCGTATAATAATATTCCTTAAGATTATATAGAGCAATAACCACAATTCTTGACAATCTTGTCTCGCTAATCAAGAGTCAATTACTGTCTCGCGAAAATAAGGTGTCGCGAAAATTTAGTGATCTACAGTACTTATTTGGTATTCTATATCTTCTAATTTTTTCATGTACTATATAATACAAAGTGTATCATTGTAGGACATCAGAAATTACTTCTGATTTAATATCATGCTAATAAACTTTGGTATTTAGGGTTCAATTCAAGAAAATCTTACTCCTCTAAAACTGTATTTATTTTCTTCCTTTTTTGGGGTACATATGTCAACTTTTTTTAAGACCTTTTCTGAGAATTCCACAAACCTCAAATCATATAAAGATGAATAAGATGAAAATTCTTGCATGAAAAGTTATCATTTTCAAGACTCATATTGATGCTTTTTAAATTAAATGTTAATTATGGAGTTATCCTTCCTTGCTGAGGATCATGTATCCTTAAGAGAAGTCATGAGTTTTGAATACCTATGCATAAATAACACTACGTGTATTTGCTACAGAGTTTACCTGTGTACAAGTTTTTATTGACATTTGGGTTTAAGCAAGTCCAAAGTTGAAGGAAAAAAGAAGATGGTATGCTGGTCCATAAAAGGGATGTCATTGAGGGTTGGTAGCTTTAAGAAAGGACGGATGGGCATAGGGAGTTGGAGTATAATATTTAATTTAAAAAAAAACTCAAAAAGTTCTTAAGATATCGTCGGGAAATGAAAGTTTTACACACACGCACAGAATGTATGAATTTATCTTAAGTTCGAGTCTATAGCTTTTGCAATGCAATTTTACAAAATAACTCTCTATGGTGTAAGGAGGATCCTTATTGATTTGAAGTCAAATAGTCAAATGTCACTTTTGAGATAAATAAAAAAAATGTCTGTTTTAAAATTTTCTATTCCATGCAATATTTCAAGAAACATTTCAACTTTTGCATTGATATTTTATAACATAATTGCCTATGGTTAAAGAAAACTCCTTCAAAATATGAGGTCAAAGGTCAAGGGTCAATTTATATTTTTTGTGTGTGTGAACTTTCATTTTTTTGGCTATATCTGATGAAGTCTTTGAGTTTTCGAATTTTTTTTTACCATAATTCCTCATGTTGGTTACTTCTTTCTATTACCCTTTGGAGAGTGGAACACTTTTTCGTATCCTCCTTCAAAGAACAAAACAGCCTATTAGAGAGTTTAACATGTGTTGCAACCTTTGTTTCGTTTTAGCAATATGTTCTCAAAAGTATTCAAAAGGATTTTAATGTAAGTTTAAGTAATTAAGTTTTATTGGGAAATATTTTTTGTTTCATTTATTAAGAACCCTGCTTATTTCAGATAAAAATTGGTATGAAGCTCAGTCTGATTGTATGAACAGAGGATCAATGTTAAAACGCAAACCTGAAGGGATACTATCAGGAACTTAATATTGGACAGGGGTTTATATTAGGAGATCAATGTGGATTAAAATAATTGGTAACATAATATAGAGGTGTCAAAACATAGTTCCTAAAGAATGTATATATTTTGATGTTTACTGACTTAAGAGGAGAAGGGCCAAACTGCAATAAAATTTTATGTCAAACAAGACGACTTCAGCCTTCCATAGTCAACTTTGCTTATTATTGTATCAACTATTTTTAATTTGATAACGTTTTTTTTATTATCAAATACTAATGAGCATTTTATACTAGCAGAAGCAGGTTACTCATAGATTCATGTACAATTTTCTTGCTGGACTTTCACCAATTCTTTTAAAAAGATCGTGTTAGCAGATTAAGTTATACAAACAATAGGTTATTTTTTAGTTGCCTTGTTTCATATCAATTTCGTTTTATATTAAATGAAGCAAATTTAGCAAAGGAATAATTCACCTTCTTCATTAACACATAGTGTTCAAGAGGAATGTTACCTGCCAGTAGCTAAAGGATGATTACACCTCTTAGGCACCCTACTCCTCTTAAGGACCCGATGTTACCTCTCTTGAATCTTTACTGGTTTGTGTTTATGCCCCCTTTCACATATTTATACATGTATTTTTTAGATTCATGAAAAACTTTTTAATAAATATATTAATCGACAGGTTGTTTTGGAAACACAAATGCGCTTGCTAATAAAATAAAGAAAGGCTTTACCATGCCAATTTCTTCAGCTGGACTATGCCAAGAGTTATGCGTTGAAAATATGTATTTCTCTTTTGGAATAAAGGTACGATGCAACAATATGATTATTATGATTAAGTAATTTAAAGAAACTATGCCACTGCTTTAAAATTAAGTCTAAATTTGTTTTAGATAGCATGAGTTTAAATTATGAATTAACCTGAACCAAGCTAAAAGATAAGATTATATGTATAATATTAAAACAACTGGTCGAAAAATCTGTTTTTAAGATGTTAGACTATTGAAAATATTTCACTCATATGGAGTCGCTACCACTGACAGGTGGAGAGCTGCTAAATTTCCAATGCTTGTCAGTCACGGCCATTATGGGCAGTGAAGAATCTTTTTCGTGCCAACACCTTCTGAGTTATGGAACCTCGATTTTCATCTAAAGTACTGGGGCCCGTTTCACTAAAAGGCGTAAGATACGACAAAACTTAAGTTAGGCCTTAGGGCGTACGCCAAAATTTAGTCCGGCGTAAACTGCGTTTCACTAAGAGGCGTACGCCTGGTCGTAAACACTAGTATCGGACTAAGTTAAGGCCAGACTTACGTCCTTGACAACGACCTTATGCATATGCCCAGACAGATGATAAACAGTAGAAAGGAAGATCGATAGATAAATAGATATATAGATAAAAAGATTTTCTTTAGATAGATAAAAATATAGAAACTTTTCAATTGTGTTTGAGAGAGAGAGAGAGAGAGAGAGAGAGAGAGACGTAAAGTATTCAGGCATATTTATCCTGTTAAGTAACAAAATCACACAGCAAAACTTGCTAAAATGTTGTATTTGAAAGATATATTTGATGAAGCATATAGGATATGTTCATTCAAAATTATTACATGTAACTCAACAGAACTATTTTGTTATCGATATCTACTGTGATTTCACCATGCGTCGAACACCCTTGGATATTCTCTTTTGATCATGCGTCACTTATGGTCCGAGTATAAATATTTCTGTTATTAAATTTTCTGGTTTCCTATTGCTATATCATTAAAAGAAAATCAGTGAATTTGTTTAAAAATAGAAAATATAGCGAATTAATGCAGTAATGAGCTTTTTAACCATGGATTGGACAATATTAAGCAAGCATCGAACAACCATACAACCAGATACTTAAAAATAACGAAATTTTAATATTTCCTGAAAAAAAAAAAAACAAAAACAAAAACAAAACGAAAAAAAAAAAACGAAGAGGCTCGGATATATATATCTATTACTTTCATATTAAGATTTGTGTCAATGTAAAATGTGGAGCAAAAATGACCTAGGAAATAATTGATGAATTCCAAGTCAAATTTTTTTTAAACAATTTGTTTCCGAAGTTAGTTTTTTTTTCAAATTATTCAAGTGACAGGGTACATAAGTGCATGCACGTTTATTTGTAAATGTTTAACAATAATTATCAGATCCAAGGTACAAATGTATGTGTCAGACGTATGGTAGACTCAACATAAACTACCCAAGTACATTTACATGTGTATTTAGTAATTG
Source organism: Saccostrea glomerata (assembly GCA_003671525.1). Classification (NCBI taxonomy): domain Eukaryota; kingdom Metazoa; phylum Mollusca; class Bivalvia; order Ostreida; family Ostreidae; genus Saccostrea; species Saccostrea glomerata. The sequence continues at coordinate 14,377 of PRKT01001205.1, read as the reverse complement.
AACGAGGATTCATATAAATTTGAAGTTAATAAAGAGTAGGTGAAATAAAATCTATTTAATCTGGAGTCAGTGTTTTGCATCGATTGTATGATAAATACATTATCTTATATTTAAAAAAAATTACATGTAGGGACTTTTGACAACTCTTAAACATAGTTAGAGCTTTCATCATAATTTGGTATTTACATTTTAACAATACTGATATTACTTTTGTGATTAACCTTAGTTTCACTAACTAAGCTAACACCTTTTACTCACCAAAAAATGATATTAAAAAAAAGAGGAAAATATAAAGTCAATAATTCACTTAGTGATATTTAAATTTCAAAATATCCCGCTCACACATATTTTGCGCGGAAGTTGGGGAGGGAGGGATAAAATGCTTGAAATGCTAAACATTTCTTATGCAAATATACCTTTGTATTACATGTGCATCATGTATGTATATATTCTGCATTATTCATTGCCCAATTTATTAAGATATGAAACATAAATCAAATTATTGGATAAAAATAATCGAATGAAAACTATATATCGAGTATCTAAATATGGCATTTTAACATGTAAACGGCAAGTGCAAATATAAAGAATGTGCATAAAACATATATGCATGGTAAGAAAGTTTCTATTCGAGAATTGGTACCACCTATCAAAACTCTCTGTTTCCTTAATTTCATATGAAATTAATAAAATTTACATGATAATTGTACAATTTAACATTACGGTCAGCCCCGATACCCTCGGCAACAGAATTAGCAGTCCATTCCTGTTTACGCCATAAGTTACGACTACCCTTGGCTAGACGTAGATTTTTGTCTTAACTTAAGGCGGGCGCAAAGTTACACCTTTTAGTGAAACGGACCTCAGTCCAAATATTTGACTTAAGTCCGGACTTACGACAGGCGTAAGGTTACGCCGGGCGTACGCCTTTTAGTGAAACGGGCCCCAGGTCTCTACCTCACACATTTGGATTGGAAGGCACGATATAATCGAGGAATAATTCCTTACTTCGCGACTTTAGTGTAGACGCTCTAACCATGCACTTCACCACGCGTGTTACCGATAAAAACCTGTAAGCAAATGAATAGTTGATCAAACGGGAAAACCTGACTACACCTTCCGATTTCTGGACATTATTTTTATGTTGCTGTGATATTTCTCACCCTACTCTTATGTACCCTGTCACTTAAATAATTTGAAAAAAAAACTAACTTCGGAAACAAATTGTTTAAAAAAAATTAGACTTGGAATTCATCAATTATTTCCTAGGTCATTTTTGCTCCACATTTTACATTGACACAAATCTTAATATGAAAGTACATGTAATAGATATATTTATCCGAGCCTCTTCGTTCTTTTTCGGGTTTTTTGTTTTTGTTTATTTCATGAAATATCAAAATTTCGTTATTTTAAGTATCTGGTTGTATGGTTGTTCGATGCTTGCTTAATATTGTCCAATCCATGGTTAAAAAGCTCATTACTGCATTAACTTGCTATATTTTCTATTTTTAAACAAATTCACTGATTTCCTTTCAATGATATAGCAATAGGAAACCAGAAAATTTAATAAAAAAAAATATTTATACTCGGACCATAAGTGACGCATGATCAAAAGAGAATATCCAAGGGTGTTCGAAGCATGGTGAAATCACAGTAGATATCGATAACAAAATAGTTCTGTTGAGTTAATAATTTTGAATGAACATATCCTATATGCTTCATCAAATATATCTTTCAAATAAAACATTTTAGCAAGTTTTGCTGTGTGATAAATATGCCTGAATACTTTACGTCTCTCTCTCTCTCTCAAACACAATTGAAAAGTTTCTATATATAATTTTATCTATCTTAAGAAAATCTTTCTATCTATATATCTATTTATCTATCTATCTTCCTTTCTACTGTTTATCATCTGTCTGGGCATATGCATAAGCTCGTTGTCAAGGACGTAAGTCTGGCCTTAACTTAGTCCTATACTAGTGTTTACGGCCAGGCGTACGCCTCTTAGTGAAACGCAGTTTACGCCGGACTAAATTTTGGCGTACGCCCTAAGACCTAACTTAAGTTTTGTCGTATCTTACGCCTTTTAGTGAAACGGGCCCCAGGGATTTAAAGATAGGCCTTACTATGCTTTTTTATGTGATGGTCAATATAAGTACTGTTTAGATTGTTAAGAAGTTGAGGGATGGGATGGGGGCGTAGAAATACATGTACAGTGTGTTTCAGAAAACATGCAACCATTTACTTTTCTCACTTTATTTATATGTAAAACAGAAACATGTGAAAGTTTAATATCAAATTATACAAAAAAAGGCTCAAGTTTTTATTAATAACAAAACATTAGGAAATAATTACCATTTGAAATAATTATGAAGTCATATTTGACATCACTGAAAAACAGATAACTTCATTCTTTATGCATGTTATATCATAGGAATTTGATAAGAAGCAATCATCATCAGTAGTTCGGATACTGCTTTGTCAGAGGATCTCACAGTCTTTATGGTTAGAATATTAAAAATAATGTTTACAGAATGCAAAGAACATGCATGCTTAGTAATATAAAGTCAAAGTTGTATAAATCTGTAAAATTTTGCAGCTAATGGAAAAGTTAATGCGTGGTCAAAGAAAAGGAAAAATCAGAAGAAAAAAAAACAAATCTAACACATGAAAACATTTAGAATATTATACTAAAGAGGCATTGTTTAAGAGACTCACATGTAAAATAACTGAGCTTGTGAACAAATACGACTCAAAATTGAGCAAGCCAAGTACATGTTTATATCGGATGCTGAAATATGTTTTGAATCTTAAACCTTGGACTTTTTAGAACAAATGTTTGGCGGATCATTAAACTCTTTCAATTCCATTAAATTAGGCCTCCACACTCACTTGACTCAACCCACTTAACTTTAATCTGTGGGGTACTTAAAAGTCAAAGGTTTTAAAGCACACTTCAAAACAATAAATGAATTCAATATGGTTTGAAAATGAGACCTGATTCATTACCAAGAGACTCTTTGCACTAGTAATGAGAACATTCTTGCATTTGATTGATTTATTCATTCAGCAAACATGATGCCATTTTGAACATATTTTTTAACTAAGTGAAATTTTACAAGTTCTTTTTTCTTTCGTAATTCATTATCTATTTGCCAGATTATCTTTATTTTCATAAGAATAAATCTTGAAATTGTTACTTTTAATCTGATATGTTTGTTCATAGTATTGCTTGTAACACCAGTAAAATTTGATCAATCTAAATGGTTGCATGTTTTCTGAAACACCCTGTATCTTGATGTACCGGAGTACAGTTTTTTGTATCCCATCACTTGGCATTAGCATTATTATCTATTATTGAATAGACTCCGTAGGAATGTAGTAACCAGGCACCTATGAAGTGGGGAGGGGGATGGCCTTCCCACTTTTTCCAAACATAACTTTAACTATCTAATGTTCATTGAAAAGCTGGTTGACCACCCCCCCCCCCCCAACTTTTTAAGTAAAGTAAAATAAGGATAATGTAGTATTGCATGAAAAAAAATGATACTGAAAGAAAAAAGTTGGCCTACACCCCCTCCCCCTCTTAAGAAATGAATTTCGATTTTTGGTAAAAAAATTTTTTTAAATTCTTTTGCTTTTCTTTAAGGTAAGTATTTTTTTTCTCTGGATGCCCCACCCCCCACTTTTAAAAACGATGCTATAGAGTAACAACAATTAAAAAAAAATTCGATACTGATATCTCCTCTATATATACCCTTATATATACTAACGACTGCAAATTGTTTTAATTGATTTTTAAGGCATGTTGTCAAATTAAAAAAGAAATATCGCAGGAAGGGTCTATGACAAGGGACTTCCTTCAGGAATTGTCTATCGAAGGAGTGTCATTGATTACATGGAAAGAAATGGCGCGAGGCTCGGAGAATACTCTTTACCAAGAGGACTTTGTATTTAAATTAAACCCAGTTACAATTAAAAGATTTTGGACGCATTATTGTAATGAAGTGGTTGTAAAAGTCCCAGTTATTAAATCAAATGGAAGAAGTAAAAGGAAATTAACGGAAGAAGATGTGGAGTACGTTCATGTCTTTAAAAAAGTGAGACCGTCAATGCCTTTGTCAACGGTTAGGGATGAATTTTTGAAAAATGTTAGTATAAGTACAATTTCTAGGTCCTTGCGAAATGACTTAAACATGACCTACAAACGGATATAAAAAATAAACAAAAACAGATTTACTCCACAAAATTTGAATTACACGAAACATTTCATCAACCTCGTTAGCCAAAAAGATCCATACACACTAAAATTTATGGACGAAATGGGAATAACACTCTCAGATGGGCAAAATAATTATGGACATTCTACAAAGGGTCTTCCATGTACTAGTTAAGAAATAAAGTCCGCGTTTTCGTGAATATTGCAGAATAACCTCCGAGGTCGAGAAATGTTGTTTGAAAGATAAAAGCCGAGGCGTTAGCCGAGGCTTTTATATTTCAAACAACATTTCTCGACCTCGGAGGTTATTCTGCATCATTCACGACAACAAGGACATTATTTCTATTCTACCAAGAACGATTAATACGGCTGATCGTTTCCTCTATAGAGAAACGAATTAGGTCACCATGTCTCGATTACGCTGTTCCATTTAACACCAGAGGTCAAATTTGTTTGCTTACCTGTGTATAGAATGCAGACGATTTGCGCTTTCGTTACATTAAAAATAGATTTAGATTACAAATTTGTTCGTTATATGTATTGATCAGTCAGAATGAATATACAATTACAAAATCATGTTCCTGTTTTACTGCTAAAATCACGTTGTTTAATGTGTAGGGAGGTCCGTGGAATAGCCCCGCTTAGCTTTAAAAACCGACATTCATCAGCAACTTGATGCAATTTACAGTGTTTATATTGCAAAAGACGACACATCGATGCGGTCTTAAAACAAGTACAGTGTATTACATTCTACAGCCAAAAATGCATTTGAATTGTTCAGATTTGATACGTGTTTCTGATCTGATAATTTTTTGATGACGTTCGTGATTTATTGGAGAATAATGTCCGGCGGTTTCCTTTGATGTTTTGAATAATCGTGGTAGAATATCGAATAAACTCGATACAATCGCCATGCAAATGTTATTGTAAATGCCATAGTTGGAATAAGTGGAGTGAAATATGTGAAAATATTTGATGGACCATCTAATGTCAACGAATATGTTCAATTCATCGCAGAGGCTACACAAAGTTTTACAGACGAGGGGGAACCTGTCTTTCACCCGGTGGATATTTTGATAGCCGACAACGCAGCAATACACCACAACAGGGCAGAAAGGGAGCTTCGCAATTATTTGCCAACAGTGGGCGTCGAATATTCCTTTTTGCCTACATATTCCCCTGATTTGAACCCAGTGGAAGCAGTGTTTCGTAAAATAAAGAAAATTCTGAAAGCAGATAGATATTATACAATTATTTAATGCCTGAGCAGTCAATAGACCAGAATATTTTTCCCAAGGTGCAGGAAACAGCTCAGTGTGTTCTATTGCCCGAGGCCAGCGGCCGAGGGCAATAGAACACACTGAGCTGTTCCCTGCACCGAGGGAAAAATTTTCTGGTCTATTGACTGCTCAGGCATTAAATAATTGTTTTATTACCTAATTTTATTTTCCGTATTAAGTGTTCACAATTGTTTATTCAGTACAGAAGGTTCCCGTACCATTGTAAATTTATACCTAGATATGGTGCATCTGTAATATTAATTAAAGATTGATTGTATAGACTATTGTTTACATTCCTCTCGAAAATTTTTCACTCTTATGGAGACGCCACTACTTGCCTGTGGAGAGGGACCTTTTTCGTGCCAGCAGTGCACCTACTGCGACACGGGAACTCAGTTTATATATGAAGGTCTCACCCGAAGGACAGGTCTCCACCTCCCACAGTGTATTAATTAAAGTAACTCTCATTAAATGAAATATCCGACCATTGAAATCATACAATTTTAAAACCAATGTCGAAAGATCAAATAAGATGATTGTTTATTATGTCTGTGCAATGTTACAAACAACTGAATTCGAATACCCGGGTCATTTTTTTTCCGAAATACGTTGCAGGTCAATAGAACGCGCATTCTATTGACCGGTCAATAGAACGCACAGTCTATTGACCGGTCAATAGATCAGTTTGAAAAGATAAGGAAAACTGAAAACACAAACAGAATAGATGAAAATATAAAATCTCTAAAAAAAACAACAAAATTCACTTGATTAGGTAATAAATCACATTATTGAATGTCGATTTAAAAATTGCTATTTATGAGGCTTTTAAAGAGATAACGTCAGCTGATACCTTGTCGTTTTTAAAAAATACAGAGTACATTATCAATTATTAAAGTGAGATTTACATTACTTTTTTTAATTCTTTTCATGATATCTTTGTGATAAAGAATTACAAACAGGATGCAGCTCAATCTAATTAAAAATTAGATCTCTACGATACGTACCTTATACATCTAATATAGCGTATCGTAGAGGTGTGGGTATAAACAAGTCTAATTAGATTAAGCTGCAACTGACTTCCTTTATCTTTGAACAATCTGATTTTAGGACCCGATTCTGCAGGGTATTACAGGGGCGAAGCAACGGGGGGGGGGGGGGGGGGGGGGG